>JAHZNH010001705.1:0-28136 GCA_027744355.1 Tyrannoseira gladiata | reverse complement strand
GCTAACGTTCGTACCGCATGAGATAACTCATGTCTTGGTCAAGGTTCCTTTGCCCCATTGCATTGACCTTATCGCCCGAATGGAGCCTTGCCCGGACAGTCAATGTGTAGGTTGGACCTGCGCTAGGTACTACCGAAGTATTACAGCAAGCATAAAAACTATTCATCCACCACGAATCGAAGTCACACATCTAAGGTTAATTTTCAGCCTTCAAGCACTGAATTTTATACTCTTTGAATAAGAAATGAAATTAGAAATAAGATTTAAATTCTACTGCACCTCATGCCACAGGAAAGAGATATTTAATGCATATTTAATGTTGTTACACGTGGGAATGGATAGACGCTAGTTGAGCTACATGAGACATATTTTTGATCTAATTCAATGCGATATGATTCTACTACTGGAAACATGAATTCCTAATTTCTAAGCAGACACGTAACATAAAAATTGGAATAGGTAGAACTTACGTTGCGTGAAGATGTTCCGCAATCTCGAATCATGCTGATAAATCACAGTCACAAAGAAGTCCAATCAATCGGCAAGTGTACACGGGAGGGGCGACTGGAGAAAATAGCCAGGCATCGTACCAATGTTGGAATTTTATTTCTTGATTTTGAAATAAATGAAGATGCCGTTGTTCACTTAAGGAAAGCGAATTATTCATCTGAATGCACTACTTGGAACGCATTGCCAATTTCCGTACAGACGGAAATGAATACTTTCATTGTTTATAGTGTCTCGTCTACAAATAAATAAAATACTGGTATTATTTTTACATTTTAAATATACTTTTTGTACTATTTCTTATTAAAATTAATTACTTTTTTCATTTCGAGAATTGTGAATTCAAAAACACAACATAACTGTGAGTGTAGAAAAGAAAAACTTCACATTTTCTTTTAAAAATAATATTTTTCATGGTACGCACAGAATACATTAGCGGGATCTGAATCCGAGTTGGTTCTTTGCCGCGTTCTGTATCCTGCGCATGTATTCAATCGAATTTGAAAAATCGCGGCTCGGCTGGTTTCCAGAAATATTGCTTTTCTCAATGGTATAAAGCGCAGTCTATAATATTGGTCGCCCTTCGTTGCTTAATCGCTTACCTTTTCTGGCTCTCTCCTTCTTGCATCAAAGCCTATTTAACTTCTTTCTTTCCAAATGGGAGTAAGAAGGCAATGCACTTGATGCGGGTACTTACATGCTGCTTTCTAGGGAAATGACTGAAATGAGCTCGCTAAAGATAAAGCATACACATGTATTCTATTAGCCATCCTGCCATCCCTAGACGGTGAATATATTTTCTAGCAAAAAGTAGCACATTCAACCTATACAATTTGACGAATTCTCTTTAAAATGTCAGATTTTGAGGTACACGGCCAAATACCCGCATTATGATTAGTGGTAAATTATATAAATGCCTTCTACAAATCATTATATTTGCGCCTGATGGCACGTAGAGTAATTAAATTATGTTGCTCTCAAAAATTAATTTAAATACATGTCTTTAGAGTCTGACATCATATTAGTTGACTTTCTATTTCTACCTCAACTTGCAGAAGAAGGAAAGAAAAGTTATTTCTTAATTATGCGCTAATTGTAATACATTTAACATGCAAAGTAGGTATTTTTTTGAATGGAAGTTTTATGAATTATGCAACAGTCCACATAATCTAACGAAAAACTAATTACTTAATGAAGCAAAAAATAGGAAAAGAAATTGCTTCCACTAAAAATATAGCTGATAGCTCCAGTTGCTGAAGAAGGCATTTCTAGAAGAAGATTACTTGGTCAAAAATAAGCTTAAAACACGCTACTCCATAAGCACATTCATGTTCACGTTCGCCAACCTTTGCAATTTTTTGTCAGAACAGGTACGTAATCACTTTCTACTAAACTAGCCATTCTCACGTATTTACAAGGTGTTGAATTGCGAAATTTCGTGTAATTAACTTCATTAGATGTAGTAAATTACGAAATCAAACTCCCAAAAACATGTGTACCCCTCGGGCAATACACTTCCTAATGAGGTTTGTTACAGCTATAGCGGATGTATGAAAGCCAAAATCCTGGGAGAAAATCATTTTTTCTTCAATTAAGAATAATTATTCATCGCATCGCTCCTTAAAAATTCTGATTGGGGTTTTTTTCTGAAAAAAGTTTTCCCTTGTTAACGGATCATCTCGAAATTTTTTCCAATTTCCCTTTTTTCAACTTCCAACTACAACTCCAACAATCCATTCTTTTCTCGGTAGGACGCGCATTTATTTTTTGTTGTTGTTCAGGATCAGCAATCATCTCATCGTTAGTAGTGCAGCATCATCACCACATCACCATCATTCTCATCATCCTCATCTTTCTTTCCTCGCGCGATCATCATCATGTAATCATTCAGGACGCTCGCCTTTCTCTTCTCGCAGCACACTTTTCCCATTGTCATCTCTCCGTCTTTTTTGCTCCTCCGTTTTCCCATCATCAATGTCATTTGACAGGGAGAAAGGCTCTTTTTAATTTCAAATGGTGTGACCGTGCCAAGTGAAGCAAACAGAGATTTTCAATAAAAATCTGTCACCCTTCTCCTCCCTCCACCACCGCCACTCATACTCCCATAGTTCAGTGGAGATGCGTAAAGTATGCATTCATGTTATGCCTATGCATGCTTGCAAGATTATCGCAGTCACCATCACCATGGTCGTAGTCATCCTCCTCACCTCTCACCAATTTTTTTTCTTCTTTTTCTTTCATTTTCTTTTTTTCATCCTCTCTCCATAAGCTCTTCCCATTAGTTCCAAATACACACTCGGATTAATAATACTCTTTCACTTTCTCACCCCTCAACGCTTTCTCGAGGACGTGAGAGTGAGTGGAATAGTGGAGATGTGTTTTTTTCTCCACAATTTTTTCCTATTTTTTTCTCAGGACGCAAAAACTTTTCTCACAATTTTTTCTCTAACTTCGGGTCTGATACAATGGGAAAAGTTCACAGTGATTTTTTAAATAATACCCATTTCATTTTCCCAATCCCATCTCAGAAATCTGAATTACTTGAGCACTATACTACTGCTACTTTCTGGTGTATTTGCATTAGTATGCAAAGACTGTTAACACGAAACCTCTCACACAGGCAGCCAGATTATATAACCTTGCCATAAATCGCTTGGTCGTCTACTTGTCTATTTATTAGCGCGCGGAGATCACTGCATAGTTCATTCCTCGGGATTTTTTTTATTCCGAGTTCATATCCCTACACTTCTAAATACACGACACAGTAATTTCCCTGCAGAGAGTGAATCCCTGTCAGCACGTACGAGAACAAGATATTTTTTTGACAAAAGTATGCTTTTAGGGTTAGCACATTCTGCTCGAATTTCGCCTCTCATCGTCAGATCCAACCGTCGTGGAAGATTACTCAAGTATTAAAATATGAGCGGTGATGATTAAGTATGCATGCAGGATCAGGTACAGTAAAATATGCAATGCAACTTTTGGCTGATGAATAAAATCCACTGTTTGTACTTGCAGTAGCGCTCATAGATAGTGCTTCCTTAAAAAATCGTGTGCCTACCATCCAGTCCTACACATCAACGTCATATCAAAGCGGGTAATGCGAAATACCGTAGAGGTAGAGTGGAAACTGAAGTAATAGGATATTTTTTTCGTTTGTTGGAGATGTAAACCGGACCAGTGCCATATCTGAAATATCTAATTCAAAGCTTTCAACACATCTTGAAATGGACGAGTACCTGAAATAATGGACATGTCATTTATTAATGGATTTTACATCACCAGAGAATTGATCGACCTCTGCCCTTCGCCTCGCCTCGTTTTAAAAAATGCAATTCTCTTTTTCATTTCATCTTAGGTTTGTTCTCGCCGTAGTAGTAATTATTGTGCATGTTTTTGTGCGTATTGTTGGGGAGCATTTTCCATACGATATGATGATGACTCATTTTTTAAGATTGACGTGAATAATCTGAATAATTTATCACTGTTCAGTGTTGAAAGAGATGAAATGATGAGGATGGTACTTTTTAAAAATCATACCTCCCCGTTCAGCCTTTCAATATAAAAGGTTGTGGTTGTTGAAACAATGCCGGTCTCTAGTTAACTTAAGTATGATGCTCATCTGTGGCCTTGTTCGTCTGCGAACCCTTCATGATGATTGTCAAAACCTTTCATATGATGCATGCATTCATTATGCAATTGCAGCGAGATGCATGGAATAAAATTTGTGAGTTCTTTCTGCCAGTAATTTTAATTAATTAGATTTGTGGTCAATATTGCTTTGTAAGTAGATTTGTGTTTGATCCAAAATTGATCTCGTGGTACTAGATTCGGTGATACCGAAACCAGGAGGCAACACCTTAACAAAATGGCAGCTTGGAAGGAATTTCACAAACACATATGTCAAATAAAAGATTTGCTAAATACTTACTAAAACCATTAGAAGAACTCAAGTGCAACATTAACCAAATGTAAAACTAGCTCGGGTTTTTTTTTAAATTTTGAAACACTACATAATACGTTCTTAAAACTGCTGTAATAAGTAATTAAGCATGGATGACTAATTCACCAAATATGCTGAGCTAAATTACATCCAGAAGACAAATACACCAGCTAATGGTTGAGCTAATGGAACCTTAAAACGCTCACAAATTTTTCCAGTGATATGATAAGCAAAAAGCCCAATGTACCCATTTAACACAACCTGATGAGCTTTCAGAGAGTCTAATCATAATGGTGTTAGGTGAAGTCAAAGTGACATCTTATGCTAAGTTAAGTCTAATATTGAGTTAAGTAATCAATCCCGAGCCATAATCATGCTTACGAGACCCATACCGATGTTCCACTTCGTATGGCGTCATTTCTTGGGAGCTGGATGACATGACATGATATTAGAATAAAACAATGACAGAGAAGAAAAAATAATCAAATCTCGATTGCTAGAGTGAGTAAAGAAAGAGTCTTAAGTGCACATTAGGGAGACGGTAATGTGGTTGGTGGTCGGAATGAGCCTGGCTTAATGCACAAACAAGATAAGGGTGAAAAGGATGTAAATGTAGGGACATTGTGTTCTGATCTGCTATTAAGAACATCAATTGTCCTATCAAAACAAGCAAGGCATAAAAAGCATTTGCATTACAACTATTACAAGTTTTTTGTTTAGCAGTAGTTGTTAGCTCATAATAATTGTTTCTGAAAAAAATTCAAGTTCACTCTGGTTTGGTTTGAGTGAACTTCCAAGAAGGCATAATGGAAATCAAATGGCCTGATGCTTGAATGTCAAAGAGGTTGTGTCTTTCGCAAAAAGGAAAAAAATCAAATGATTATAAACAGAAAAAACGTGACGTTTTTCGTTTTTTTTGCCGCTATGATTGCTATTTGCCATAGATCATGCTCATCTCTAACTATCCCGCAGGGAGAAAGAAGCGCGTGTCGAAAGATGAAAGTATCACAATGCCCCAACTTGTCAACTTGAACAACAATAGGGGCATTCTTTTCCGAAAAAATGGGAAATTTTTCAGAACGTCAAACTTTTAAGTGGTCAATTAAAACGGGCGACAGTTCCATATTAACAGCCGGAAGCCTAACTTCCTGTTATTCGGAGACTAGCCAATGTCCATTTTGCTACATTTTTTGGCCAAACAAAGAAAAAAATGAGTGGAGGGATGATACGCTTGACCATTCCGTTCAATTGACATCTAGAGATTGGTTGGGATAGCATTATAGCATGAATGAATTTTTTCTTCTCTTATTCCATGGACCAAGTTAGAGATTAATTAGCTTTGAACGTGCAAGTCCATTGTGATTGTGATGAACCTTCGATGCTTCATTTCACAAGTACAAAGGAGCAATACCTCTCGTTCTAGATTAATCATGGCTGGAGTGTGCGTGAATGATTAAAAGGATATAATGCTTTGATGTCTCTCTTGAAGCGAAAATGAAGGACGTTGTTTGCAATGGTCAGTATGGTGAACTCTATGTGTACACGAACAAAAAACTACTGTCAATGAGGAGCAAAAGAAGCTGTGAGTTAACATAAAGTCATGGTCATTATGCTTGGATTGACATCGTTGGGCCATGATAGATCCATGGGCCCAATTTATTGAAACGAATGTTTCGTACAACATTCAGTCGAAAGCATTCTGCTTGGTTATTTTTCTGTGATTTTATTATCTGTTTTGTTTGAAATCATGCCCAATTAAAAATTGACGCATTGATTTATGCAACTCGTCACTGACGAGTAGATATAAATCGCATTGCCAGAAATGAATTTCTAGCAGGTGCGATTTTTAAATTTTTTGTCTTGAGTTGCTGGAACTAGTTCAATAATTAAAAGAATTTATGAATTCCCTTTGTATCATTAAAAAAGTTCCCTATTTGCAACTTAGACTGGAAGATTTGATTTGTTTGTTGGTCAATTTTTCCGCTTTCCGTTGCCGTAAAATCCTTTCAAAACAGGCTTGATTGAATAACGCTTTCCGGTTTATTCGATTGAGCCGGTGATGACCATATTATTTGAGGAAAACTCTGGAGTCATGTTGTCTGAAAAAAAAGCAAAATGACTTTTAGTTAGTCAAGCGATTCTTGCCAACCGACAGAAAAATTTTCATAAAAAATGTCTACCCACCGGCAAAGTCGAAAGGTGGACTGAAGAATGAAGTGAAGCGGGAAGTTGGAACATGATCCTTCAGGAACGTTTTCAAGTTGAACCCACCCTCCTTGGCGAGGTTCATTGATTTACATACACCATGCCAGTGTGCAATACTGTTGATAATACTCATGTCGTGTGAGTGCACAGCTAATGCATCGTTAGCCTAAAGTGGGAGAAGAAGTATTAATTTTACGTTGTTCCACATCAATTATGACGAAGTTGATTTCAAGGATAAGTTTTTAAAGTAACAAGTTCATCCTGAATGAGGCTTACCTCGGCTGGTTTGCATATTCTTTCCCCATTCTCATCAGAGACCGTTGAGTTCTTCCACAAAAAGACTAGCTTAAAGTCGGAAACCTTCGGTTTTCTGCACTCGATTGCATCCCCTGCCTCATTGAAAGTTGCGAATCCAATACCAAAGTACTTCTGGGGCATCTTGGTGACATCAGACGGGGACTGGCCATCTGATAAGCCAAGCAGGTCAATGTGATGTTTGAAGCATGTTTTGATGATTAAAAGTTTAGTAGGGAAAAAGAATAAATTTTGTACGAACCCAATTTACAGTTGTTGATGTAGGAGACATGAATCCGTGAGTGCGTCTGACCGTCGACTTGAGTCTCAGTGAGCTTCATTGCAACGTCACAACTGCCATCGCTGACGCAGTTTTCCCTGTTCCCGACGCATGTATGGGTGACCGTTAGGCAAGATTGTTCCATCTCAGGTATGGAAGCAGCCTCCGTCTCTTGGACATCTTCGTCCATCGCAATCTTTTGCTGGACAGGGTGAACGGGTTTGGGGGCATAATTACAGTGCCTCACGGATTTTCCGCAACTCTCATAAAAAGTAGCAGGAGTGTGTGCTTGATGCATCAGCATCACGTTTTGTCCCCATTCATGTGCCTTGTGCTTGAAGTTGTGGATGGCAGGTTTGAATTGTTGCATGATTTGGCCCATGTTTCCAAATCCCAATCCCCCGTTGAACATCTTACTCAAGTCCGCACCCTGAAACTGAAATCCTTGCCCTCCGACGTTAAGATTACCTCCCATACCCAAGTTGTTCAGTTGCTTCCAACCTTGTTGGAACCAAGAGCCATGTCCTCCGTGCCCTCGACGTCCTTGGCGAAGATTCATACCACCTTCTTGTTCCCCTCCATCTTCAATTTGATTTGGATGTGGCTAGAGAAGTTAAAGTTATTACATTTTTAAGACAATAAGTATTAACGATTCGTAAAATTGGGTAGTCCGAAGATGTACTTTACCTGCTGAAACGCCTGGAAGAACGAATGAACTCCACTGATCTGAAGAACTAAACAGAATCCAATAGCAAGTGCCACATTTCTACTCGTAGATTTTTGCATCTTTGCAATTTTGACTATTTTAATTTGAGAAAATGATAAAAACAACTTTAGATTTTTCCAAGTCCAAGTCTCCTCGCCGTATGGAGAGCTTCGTACGAGTGGATTTTTATAAAAGTTTGAAAGTTGCATGCCAATCTCAATGCAATATCGTTTCTCATGCAAATCATATCCGGTGGCTGGGTGGCAGGCGATAACGTGCAGACAAATAATATTCATTTAATTCCATTTAGTATGTTCATGAATCAGAATATGAATGACATTTTGATGAAATCATGAACTTTGAATTGCAGTTTGTATGAAATCCGAATGGTCATGAAAGCAAAAATTTACAATCAGTGGATCATTGATTTCAACTCCGAAAGCAATTCTAATAGTTTATTTAGCTGGTGTCCAAAAATATTAATCGATTTAAATCTGGTACGATGATTGTAAATTTTGTTTGTGAATTATTTTCCTACTCCATTTCTTTTCCTCATTTGCTATGCATGACCATTACTGATTGTGATGTCATTCAGTGTCGCCTGGTACACGAGCATGACATTTGTTCGTCCGACATCTCTACTGCACTACTGATAGCAACTGCTTGCGTCAAGCCCTCCACTCCACATTTATTTTCTTCTGGAGAAGCCATATCACACACTTTGGAAAAAATGTGTTCCCTTTAAAAGGAAAAATACGATCCATTAGCCTTAACTCATTTTTAAAAACTCTTTCCCATTTTTTATCCCCGGAGAACCATGGCTAATCATGATCATTTTTCATAATGTATAACAGAAATAACCTTAGCACATATGGGCTCAAAGGATAATATTGAAGAGGTCTCGTGTATTCTGCATAGTAAAAAGCGTACTCATGCTTATCAAGACAGACACTCTGATCGCATCACAACGCGCCTCTTACTTACTCCAGCTCTAGAGTAAATAAGGACAGAATAAGGTAAAAGCTTTTGCTGGAGAAAATGATGTCTCTGGAGACCACTACTTTAATGCTATTCTTCTTGGATAACTTAAAAGCAACGGCGGCAGGCAGGCAGCGATTTACCTATCGTCTTTGTTGCTGGGGCTTGGTGGCATGCATGGTGGTGGTGGTGGTGGAGTGGATTGGAGGCTCGCTTGGCTTTTTAAAGGCTCCTCCAGGACCTAATCATGTTTCTTACCTTATGTGATTACTGCGACAAGGAAAAAAACATACCTACATCCACTTTTACACGAATAAACATGAGTAAAGATTAAATTGCAAATGACATGCTTACATTACAACACATTTTTATTCTGCCTCACTCACCCCTTCCACTTGCATTTTGTACCCGGAGTCTCATGCAAGCCACTCTGTTGGAGGGATGATTACTGGAACATCGCATTTTGCCATTAGATGAAGAGGAAGATGCATGGAACTGAAATCACTCACTTTTTTTATCCAGTATAGGAGAAGGAGTGAGCGAGAGAGTTGTCTGCAGGTTTATTATTATGCTTTCAGATTAGTATCAAAGCGTGAACCATACCAGCATATCATCATTACTTCGAACGAAGATTTGACTGAGAGTGCTTTTTTCTCCAGTGAAGAGGTTATTTATCAGGAGGCTAAAAGGGTTGATGGTTTATGGGAACAAGTGCTTCTGCTCCTTGAAATGGAAGCATGCCATAATGACAATTTTTTTTTGTTTTAGTGTGTGCTTCCCTACATTATAAAAAATGTTTTCTTTTTTCCTCCGAGAGCTTTTTTTTCCAGACACCTTAAAATGATAATCGCAACAAGTAAGGAGCTGAGGAGTCCTTGGAGAAATCAGTGGAAAAAAATAGAAGACTCGCAATGAACTGAGCTTATGGGATGCTTAAGCAAATGTCGTCGTTGCCACAAGTTTATGATTATTCAAGAGGGGGAGAATTATAAAGTGTGGGCCACCTTTGGAGAATTTTTTCAAAAGGAGACAAATTTTCCAGAAGAGAAATTCCTGGACAAATTACTCAATAAAAATGGAATGTACTTATAGGAATAATAATCATATCAAAGAGGGGAAAAGTGATTTTTCACATAAAAATTCTGGAATATTCTCTCCGAAGTGGGGATGATAAAAAGCGAGCAGTTTGTCTTCGATATTTTGGTAACTAATCAAGACTTTTTAGAAGATGATGATGGTGGTGCTTGTTGATGATGATGCAACTGGAAAAGAAAATCGACCTTTTTTCTGGATCTTCTTCTGATATGGAATATTTTGTCCGGAAGAGTGAGTGAGTGGAGCTGTAAAAACGTCCGAGAGGAATCTGAGGAATGTGTAGAAATCACAGAAAAGTCAAAATATTGGTGGCAGCGATAGAAGTATGTCGAGACAGCAAAATTTTTTCGAGTTGAGCAGAAGTCAAAGTCAAAAGGGCATAAAGTACGAATGAGAGCCTGAGCCTGGGACTTTTTTTTATCAAGGTAGACTTAGACCCCTACCTTTTTCTGGTGTCATCAAACGGGGCACCAGGTTGAACTGATATTGTGAATGGGTTTGAAGATAGGGGAAGCATCCATCCCTGGTAGTTTTGGTGGGAGACCTCCACGAAATCAAAGTTTCATGGGTTATTATGGTAGTGGAAATGACGTTTTCGAAATCAGGAGCTCAGGTGGTAATGCTGGGCTTAATGTGATAAAATGTGATTATGAAGTGTCAGAAATCACGGGTTGGATTTATGGATTCATGATTCCTATAGGCAAACATGGGCTCACAACGTTTTACCGTCTTGGTGGCAAGAGTGCATGATAAAGAAAAGGAAGGGGAAGATGTTTCAAGTTGCCCCAGTATCAGAATTTTTACTGGGTTTGGGGATTTTGCACAGGCGATGGCTTAAAGGCAGCGCGGAGTAGGATTTTGACCAGTTGTTTTCTCAAGAATTTTAACTTATGTTCAAAGTACTTGGAAAAAAGTATTTTAAGGAGGCTTTCACTAAGCCATATAAGGAAACTGGACACCAGAGAATTCTGGAAAGCCGGTAAGTGCCCAGAAGAGGAAGGGAGCACGGATATCCTCCAAGATCGAGGAGAGAGCAGGCACAGTATCAAAATAAAAAATGCTTGAGAGAATAATACTTAGTTTTTTCTCTTTTTTGGAGAAAAAAATCGTCAAAAAATCCGTTTCAGTCTTATGGGACATTACTGTGGAAAGCCCGATTTCTAGTATCTGGCACAAAAAAATCTAGCTCTTGAAAGGGGTGCAAGCCCATGAAAATTCACAGTGAAAACTTTCATCTCCGGGAAAAAAGTTTCTTTTCATACTTTTCCCACATTATGTAAATCTTTTGCGAGTCGTTCAAGCTCCATCATCATATTGACACAGGGGGCTCCCCAACAATGGAAGCATAGAGATGGAGATGATTTGGCCAGTGAACTGATGGTGGCGACGGTGATCATCAATATCGCGTGATCTACATAAGAAATCGAAGAAAGTCTAAGGTTTTAGCTTTGAAAAAGTTTCTAAAATAGGGATGATAGAAAAGATTCTTGGAGAACATCTTAGTTCCCAGAATAAAAATCGACATTAAAATGCTAGATGCTTAAGTGTTAGTTTCATAATACAGATGAGAGGTCACATTTTATTTGCATTTTCACATGAAAGTATTGAATACGTCTTACTTTTCCGGTTTTTTTCGAGTGGATGACTATCGAAAGCTTTTCGCGATTGATTGAAATATGAAATGTTGCTTACATTCCTTTTCTCTGCCTGTCTGACGAAGTATTAGACTGACTTGCAGTATCAGTACATTATGGTCAGGATTCAAGATCTCTAATACGATTTTACATTGACTCCTTATTTGACTTTTACTGGTCCATGGTTTGATCCGTATGAAATTATGCGGAATTTATCAATAATGATTCCATTGAAATCAGATTTGAAAGAGCTCAAATCATTACACTGACTGTATATTTGTAATGGCTACAAATCGCATTTTGATGGGAAAAGAGCGTGGAAAAAAGAGAAACTGTTTTTTCTGAAATGACTAAATGTAATAAATGCATTTCATTTCATTGTATTCAAATTCACCCCCAGTCCACCCTTTTAACCTGAATTACGAAGTGTTTCTTAGCCTGGTCGGGTGTCTGGATTTGTGGAAATGGCACTTCGGCCATATCAAAATTTATATGGGTAAAATGAAGCAAAAAAGTGTAGAACTCGACAAAAGAAAAATGATCAAGTTTCATTTATACGACCCGTTGCTACATCGGTGATCACATCTATCAACACAGACACATTCCAAGATACATTTTACTTTCCACATGAAACATTTTTATTGCAAAGGGTGACTTGAAAAAAAAGTTTTCGGAAGACGGATGCATTAACACTAAAAGCTTGCAGCTATTCCGGTCGACACGATGCATCAATCGATCGTTCAAAAAACGTTGGATTTTTTTATTGCCGCTGCCATCACCACACTTCACCACCAACCACCACGATGACATGGCAGTGGTCTTGGTCTAATTTTTGGGTGAAGCCACGTTTTCATATGAAGGAAGACCACGATGTCGATGATGACACCAAAAAAATGTTCTGACATGCACGTAGTAACATAGCAGACATTTGTCTGGAGAATACCTTCAGCCAAACGAACTTAATTACAATTTATTATTGTCTGCACCTTTGTTTTTGCATTTTACATAACTGCTCTGATGTAAGTTGCTTTTGAGATTGAGTATTGAGTATTGAGTATATTTTATTTCCGTCTTAAAAACAATCAGTTACAAAAAAACTGTTTTTCATGTCATAAGACAAGATCACCAGTGATGACCAAAGTAGTCCATTCAAACAAAAATAAAACCTTATAACATACCAAAATATCATTACCAATTTTGAAGTATCATGAACGGACTAACTAGGAAGTAATTTACGCTTTCTTTCGCTAACAATAATTTCTCTAAATATATCCTTAAGAGATACAGAACTAAGGGAGGAATTTGTTTGATTTTTTGATTTTTCTTCTAAGAGTTTAACAATACTTTTACAGTAATTATTCCAATAATGAGTTCCACTCCATCGTATACATCTTTTTCCAGTTTCAGAATTAAATTTAGGCACCTTAAGTCTAAAAATATTATGTCCCATATCGGTAGATGAAATAAACCAATCATTAAACAACTTCGTACCCGACCATTTCCAGACAAACTTTAAGTAAAAATACCGTTTGTTAGCATTATTGCCCACAGGTGAAGCTTGACTAAATATTTACTTGACTTGAGTTACGTACCCTCATCGTTGTTGACATGAACAAAATTAGTAAAAATCAAAGTTGTTTTAACTCCAAATGTTTCAATTCACGAAACACCCTCTTTTACTTATCATTCAAGTATCAAGGCTTTTCCATCTTACCTAAAGGCTTCAAATTAGGTGGGGTGGCTTTGGTGGTTACACGCAAGAGAAGACTGTCTTTTAGTGTTTTACTTACCTTTCGGTAAAATCGGTAAAAAGCATTATGAGTAGAAAGAAGAGTTTATTACTTCCCCCTTTAGTTTACTTTCTCCTGATATAACGTAACTAACCTTGTGTTGGTTTGGTTATTTTCCTGTGATGATGGGATCTGATGAGTGATCATGATTCAATTCGGTTGCTGGTTACGCTCCACTATATATCACTCCAGGATTTCCACTTTTCCGAAGCAAATACTTTGATTTACTTTGTTTCCCTTCATGCCACGAAAAAAAGTACGGTGGCTTTGCTTCCCTCCTGGGAATCTTAAGACACATTTTCCCTGGCCTTTTGTCTTCTCCTGGTTGAGTGAAGCCGCATCGCATCGTACTCATTCCCCGTCACCACCGTAAAGGGATGAGATGATTCGTTCCTTGCACACACACTCACTCACTCACTCAGCCTGTTCGTTCAATGTGGTTGCTCATGATCGTGTTTGCGCATAAAAGGCATCGGCAAAAACCTGCAGTGGTGGTTTTTTGGGGGAAAGCGGTAATTTAATTTTTAAGGTAAAATCTGGCTGTCCTTTTGAGTTAGCATTTTTTTCGGAAAATGGAGGCGCACAACAAAGAGAAAATATTCCTTCATGCGGAACATACTAATAAAATAATAACATTGAAAAATCTAAATGCTTTTCCCAACCAAACCGCCCTGCACTCACTCCACTCGAACCAAGCCACTCTCGCCTCCCCTGGGTGAGGGCAAGCATATTCGGAAGAAAAATACACACACCCGATCAAAAATAAATCCGTCCAAGTCCCAAAATGTCGACGAATTCATTAATTGTTAGCGTAGCGGTATCATAATGTCACTGGAAAAAGAAAAATATCAGTCACTGTTGCATCGGATGTCATGCCTGCCAGTCGATTCCGGACAGAATTCTAAATCTTCGCCGGGTCTTCTTCAATGAGCATTGAACCAGAATCACCATCATCAATAAATTACCAGCTCATATGAATCCTGATGCTCATCTTCTTCTCCCACTCTACTCTCCGTCACCATCATCAAATTTTCGATCCACTCTCTCTCTTTTCCAGGGGAAACTTGAGGCTCCGATCCGAATCCGATCCAGTCCAAACTTTTTTAATAGTGGGAACGAGACAGTCAAGGATGACCTTAAATTTATTATTCTGGGACCATATTTACTTTTCCCGAACTTTGAAGAATACACAGCAGACTTCTGATTGTTTTGTCTTACTCAAAGAGAGGGGCAATCTACACACAATGGAATTGAAGCAGAGACAAAGGGGCCCGAAACCCTAGTGCATTAGAACAGAAGTTGTGCTCACACATCATCATGTCATCATCATCATCAGCGAATGTTATCACGGGCTCTCTTCCCCGTTGCTCCTTTTTCTTCTGAATCTGACTGACAACTATGGCACAGATCCATTTCTATCAGCCTGGGCGAAGTACTTACAAGTGCAAGACTTACATCACCATTAAGCAATGCTCGGGACGGCTACAGATCAAACTTTTTCCGATGGCTTATGCATAAAACATGGTATGTAAATGGAGGGATGAGAGATCGAGTTTGGGCTGGGGTTCATTTTTAAATACTTGAAAACTTGTCGGGATGAGGAACGATGTACGAAACTAATTTTGCGTTTCGGATTCCGTTGGTACTAGTGCATTTTTTTCCTGGAAGGCGATGTTCAGCTTTACTATTTACTATTCTGTTTCTAAAAGTGCAATGCATAATGAAAAGTAGAGGGTGGAAAAGGGAATTCTACCCTACCTCCGATTTTTCTATTACGTTGAGGGACACAAAATTTTTTCTACCTGAAGGTTTCATGCATTTGTGATTGTAAATCCTTGAATACAAGTGTCAAAGGATACGAAGTTATGAATAACTGCTCACGAATCAAATTCATTTTAAATATGTAGATCCTTAAATATTCAGTTCAACTTTAAAAGGAGCCAGCATAGTGTTCCCAGTAACGAACAGTGCTGTAATTACACTAAATAGAACTAGAGACTAGAGGCAGATACTTGTTCTTGTTCCTGCATGGTTGTGAGATATTTGCACTATATATTGATTAGAACAGTCTTGTTGAGAGCCCTGTTAAATGTACACAGGGTCTCATCAGCACAATTCAAAATCATCACTCTTTCTTCCAGCATATTAGGCTTTTATCAGTCTCTCCCTGATTTATTCGCTATTGTGCTTCATGTCACATTACATTTCCTACTGAGCATTTACATTAACAAGTAAGCAAGTACAATAAGTTTGGGCAAAATATATGGATATTATTATTATTGTTGCGGTAATGGTACTAACAATAAATGCTTTCATATTTTATGAATTATACATTTCGGATGTGCCCAATATGGCCAAACATTTGTATTAATGTGGTAATGCATTCTTTTCCATTTCCCTTTCCATGTTCGCGGCGAGGAATTATAATGTATTGTGTGTACGAACTTCTGGCATAATGGCATCCACGTCGAAAATGTAAAAAGCTTTTCTTTACTTATGAGCTCATCCAAATAATCAGGGTAAAGCATTATGTTAATAATACTCAGGCATTGCCCGAGTTTCAACAAATGGACACGATGAAATGAAATGTTTAATCCGAATCTAAAACCCAATCATAACTCAGGGCTTAATGCTACTGACATAAATACATACTTACTTACTTGGCGCCCACTCACATTCATTGGCATTTATCGATTACCTACTTACTCAGCTTATATGAAATGTCCAGGGTGAATAAATAATGAATTGGGAAATCATAATGGCTGTATACAGGATTTCAGGATGTTCTCCAAAAATTCTCAGAAAAACTCTTCAAGAAAAAGCTGAAATTATGTTTCCTCATCAGCTGTAGAGACATCCAAGCTGAACACTCCGACTTTTTATACCCGAATTTAACTTTCACTATCTCTCGTTTTTAACTTTCAAGGTTAGAGTGAATCTCAAGAGCTGGTGGAGTAATTACTCGAAATAATCGTAAAAATTCAATTTTCCAGTGAAACATTCTCTTTGAACATGATGGAGCATAATGGAGCACAAAGGACCTTGCCGATGCTGCCCTGGATTTTTTTTCTCTTTTAAGGATCTCATAGTTTTTCTTCTCTGTGTGAGTTTGGGTGGATGCTGGAAGCAGTATTTCTAACAAGTACAACTCTCACAACAACACCCTCAAACAGAGAAGAAAGACAAGCTCGCAAAGAAAACTGCTATTGAATCAAGGAAACACATACACAGCTTTGATGAGAGAGGAGCTGTGGGGGGAAGGAAAGAATAAAGGAAGGGTGAAAAGAAATGATACACAACGACTGCTTCTGCTGTTAGTACATGGTGCATTAGTGAAATTAAACTTTCTCATTTTCCCTTTTTCTCTGCGTCTTTGTGCAGCAGAAATGCAAACGGGAACGGGGAAGTGAATTTATGTGTCCGCTTTCCTTTTCAAAAAAGTAAACCTCCAGTTTTATGTTTCGAGGAATATCTTTTTTAAAATAGCGAATCAAACAGAAAAGAAACCTAGAAGTATTCTAGGAACCAGAGTCCGAAATAGAATACAACTTTCTAAGAATGAACAGAATCCTAAGAATCGATTCGAACATCGAAACAAACCAAAAACAAAAACTGAAAAAAAATTATCCGGAGTAAGGAGAAACTGACAGCTTCAGGAGAGTTGTCGAAAGTGGAATTTATTGAATTAAAGGAATTCATAACGCGCATTAATTCTAAAATTATGGCACAAATCGAAGAATTCGGTATTAAACTATTATGTTAAGATATTTTTTGTTTATTTATTCCATACATCACTTATTTAGACATGCATAATGTCAGCAAAGAAGAACGCGACAGTCTTCCAAGCAGGTGGGAACGAATTGCAATCTTGAATACCCGAAAACATAATGCCGTCATACAGGCTGGCATCCCATCCTGCGTATCACTCTGCCCCAGAAGGTTAGTCGTCGTCGTCGTCTTGTGCTTTATCTTCCACTACAGCTCTGATTTCTGAAAAGTGGAAAAGTTTAGTGTGATATGTGTTCAAAACATAACATGCAAAAACGTAACAATTTATATTTATTTGCATTAGTGAAACTATAAAAGCACCTGCAGAACATTCAAGACCCGCATCCTCGAAAATTTTGGCAAGCGCTTCATCAGTTGCATGATTACCCACCGTTTCCACCCATAACTCCAGCGTTTTCGATACAATACTTTCATAAATTTGGCTCGCCTTATCTGTGATCACTGCATTGCTCGAACCATCATCATCATTTTGTACCGCATTGGAGGAGAAAGAAATGTTTTCAAATATTGCGTTAGCAGCTTTCGGCCAGTCCTTGAAGAGTATGATTTTTCCCAACCTTGCACTGATTTCTTCAATGTTAGAAGAAGATATTCTACGTGTTTTTCCTGAAAGCATGAAAAAACTATTTTGCTACAGAATGTTATTAACCGACGAGACTGAAAAATTCATTGTATAAAATGTCAATACCTGAGCCATTTTTTGAAATGTCCATTTCATCTTCTTGTGTAGCACTCGTAGTACATGACTGCTCTCGATCTTCAGAAATAAAGCTTTGAACGATAGATAGTACAGGGTCGTATTCAGACTCGGTAATTTCCATGTTTTCTTTTTCGGGTGACGGAATCTCGGGAATTGTGGGCTCTGTAAACATTTGTAATTTAGAAAATGTCATTTGTCATTCATACTTTAAAGCCTTATATTTAGTTCTTACGTGGAGGCGGAAGGGAAACCAGTGCCGGCCAGGTTGGCTGAAGAGGCCAAATTGGGGGTGTATCAACGTGTTGAGATGTCGCAAAGAATGGGGTATTTGTGGGAGGGATGGTGGGAGAAGTAAGCGGGAAAACAGAATCATCATTATTCACAAGCTGTGGGGATGAGCCCCCAGCGGGGGTCAGATACTGCGGAGAGTATCCTAACGATTCAATTGAGCACGATGACGGAAGGGGAATAATCCTTGGCCTTGGAGGAGACTTCGGCATCCGCTTGACCACGGCGCTTATCTCTTCTACTGTTGGTGGCTGAAGTGGAGCAGATCGCGGAGGAGAGGGTGGCGGTGATGGGAGTGGGGATGGTGGGGGCGATGGTAGATCATCTTCACCATTCTCAGTTACTTTCTGATCGGAATTTACCACGGAAGTTGGAACTGGAGGGGGTGGGGGCAAAATCTTGAGCCTTAGCTTCGGTCGCTTGTTAAATTCCGACATAGTGGATTTGCTTCTTCCAATTTTTGCGAGAGGGATTCTGCTTGGAGTAGCGGGGGCGTTTGTTGAATCTTTTGTATTCCCGGTTGTATTATTAGCATTTCCCTTGCATGTTCGCAAGTTATCCCCATTTTCATCTGAATTTGAAGAGGATCTTCGCCTCGTGTAACTGGTCATATGAACAGCTTCCATATTCTCATCTGCGTTATTTTTCGCCCCGGAAAATAAATTCGCAGCAGTGAGATTGAGGAGGGATGCTCTCTTTGATTTGTTTGAGGAGATTGAAGGAGATTTCGCGGAGGATTTTCCTAAACCAAGTGGAAGAAAGCTGAGATTAAGTAATGAGCCGAACGTAGGCTTACTAAGCGGAGCCATGGTTGGAGTGTCACTTCCCCGTTTGTTGTCAGCATTTGCCGACATTTTACTTTCCAAGATTGCATGATACTGACTACGACTACCTCCACCTTCAGGAAAGATGCACGTTGTTGTTGACCTGTGATGCCTCGGTATTAATGAGGATCTTGATCCCCTGACTCTCCTTTCCACCTTCAGATCCTTCTCGGGGAAATTTTCCTCACAGGAGCCTTCTCCATTTTCCGAAACATCCAAGCTCCCTTGCCTCTGCAAATTCTCCTGATCCAAGTCCAAACTTCTTTGAGCTATCAACGGATTCTGGCTTGGTTTCGGACCAAAGCCGACGTGATGAACATGCACGAAATTGGAAGGATCACCGATATCCTCCTTTCTTAATTTCCTTTGTCGTCGCATCTCTCAACTTTGATAGAAAATGCACTCCTATATGTACTAATGCAAACGAAAGATTTTAAATCGTATATAGCGATGATACTGAGATTTTATCTAATTAAAACTTCAAAAAAAAGTCCTTCGGCAAGTATTTAATATCACACAACTATGCAGCCATCAACTAACTTCCGTGCACAAAAATCACCCTCAAGAACAAGAAATTGAGTTGACTGCCAGATAACAAGGAAAAATATATGTGGAAACCACAAAGACCAAGCCTTAGTGCATTACAAACATTAAATACTTAGGTAAGTATGAACGCGAGCGAGTCGATTACAACGAATTTTTTGCGTTTGTTTAACATCAACACGATGCGATGATGGCATACGTTGTTTGCTTATAGCTTTACCCTTCCAAACATCAAACCTATAAGATATCTCCTCCAACTGAACTTTAACCAGTGTTTCCCCGTTATGATAATAGCTCAGAGCGGAATGTCTCTCCAGAAAAGTGACCAAAGTATATGTATGTATATGAAGAAGATATGAATAATCTAATCTACTCGAACCAACCAGCTATTATTATTGTTATTATATTCTGCATGTAATGAGGCATGGAATTTTCCCTGTCTTCCTTGTCGTGATTAAGATTAAATGGCATTAGTACTGTGGGGTGTTTCAACACGATATAATGGTTACGCTCATCTACTCCATCGTAGAAGAATAAAGCAAAAAAAATAATGCCTTTTATGGACATCCTGTGATCCTGTCACAGCAAGTGAGTGTTACAGGACAAGAACAGTTTCTTTCATTACGCTCTTCCAAGTCCGATACGAACGCAGTGAATATGACTCATCAACATGAAAATTGTCTCGAATTAGAGGAAATAACCATTACAAAACGAAGAGAATAAAAATCGCAGCACCACTCATGGATGTGACATTATTATTGTGGAACACGTTGCACTTCATTGCTCCACATTTGAGTCGAAGGCAAAACTACAGTCATGTGAGGCTACCGAGCAGGATATGGACTTTCCATCATTTGACTTGACTCTATCGTCATCAGTAATTCCGTCATATTTTTCTGCAGCTGCAACAATATAATATGAAGATCTTTATGCAAACTGAAATCAAATTGCAGTATTAGATGTATAGGTGGAAAAAATTCGTTAAACATAATAACTCGATTTTCCTTCTCAATTTTCAGTTTTTATTCAGCTTTAGTGATGAAAGCGTAGAAAGTTAGTATATCGAGTACGTTAATTATTTTATTGTTTTGTTGCACCCATACAAATATTATTATTGCTTCGTAAGTTTAAAAAAATCCCATGCGCTCCTTTTCCAACATCCCCCTGACTAAAAACACTGCAAACACGCGTAAAAGTATAACGAGATCGTTTAACATCATTTAAAAATCAGATATAATAATTATTGTTAATATCCCTACTACCCTATCCCTAAAAGTTGTTAGCAGTGGACAATAAAAAAAGGAAGTTAATTGCTGTATCGCTGATAGTCATTTAAAAATGCATGTGAATATTAATCTTGTTAAAATGTAAGCTGCGGTATTCCTTTCAAAGACCGTAGAGTTCTTGGATGAAACGCTTTAAACTATCAGTAGCTCTTTATCAACTAGCTATAATTTCCGTCGCATGGCCATTCATGATTTGACTCGCGTGATTATACTCTCCGTTCCCATTCTGCTTCGGCACATCCTCAGCCTTTCCGTTTTGCATTGAATAGGAATACGCTATTGACTCGGAAAACTTCAGCTTTCTCAAGATATCACTGTTGGCTGCGTGGTTAGACTGCATGAAAGCATCAAGTGCCTGGAAGTGAATATAAAAGTAGAGTAAACACCATGATGATAGAATGATGACCCATTCATATTTTTCCCACTAGCCGATCTGGCAACGACGACGAGTCCTTACCTGTAGATCAATATTGTGCTGAACAAGTATTTCAATGTTCTCGGGACATCCATACGTGGCGGATATTAGCGTGGGGAAAAGAATCTTAATGGAACGAATATCCTTAAAGAACTCTTGGGGCAATGTGCAAAGCTGCTGTAATACTGTTGGGGTTTGTCCGGACTGAATCATGACCTGAACAGAATACAAAAAGAGAAACGATGCATTCAATAAAGATGTTCGAAATATATAATAAAAGCATTTGACAGTAATAGGAAACTGCTACAGGCACATATATTTATAAGAATTTGTAGTTGCAGTCGCCGTAAGAATATGATTTTCATTATTATTTTCATGGGGGTGAAATAAATAGGTCCTGGGAACAACGCTCCCCAATAATAGAATGTCCTCTTTTTAACTTAGGAGAAGGAAAAATAGGCTTATTCTTCCCCTCCGTAAAATGAAAAAGACGACGACCACGACTGGACCGGACTTGACAGGGGAATGTGAACTCGGGACTTTTAAAAGTAAAATATCTTACCTGATTATGTCTATTGCCCACGGTGAAGTAAGCAATTGCGATAAGTAACTCGTTGAGAAGTCTCCGCATATTTCCATCAGAGCGATGCGGCACAACCTGCCATAATAGTTGGCTTGCGATGTGACGGAACTGGAGTGAGACCGCCTCGGATCCCAGGACATTCTGTATCCATTAACATCACTCATAAGTCATCATCATTATCGTCATATCCATAGCCATTATCGGAGTGAAGTAGGCATGAAGTAAGTAAAAGTGAGTAGAAGTGTATAGTGGTGGTAAAAGGAAGGATGTGGAGAAAGGAGAGAGTCGGAAAAATGGGAACCCTCTCGTGAATTATCTTTTTTTATATGGCCAACACTAGAGTCAGAAGAGTCCATAATAATGCCTACATACATTACAAGGGAAGTTTTAACGTAAAATGCAGCTACCAACTATCCACTCGAGCAATACCACACAAAAATGGAGAGAAAAAACCTCCTTATTTCATTGTTATGTAGCTCGTGAAATAAAAACCAAACTGTTTGTAACAAGGATTCTTGTATTTAACGAGAAAAATCATGCCCATTCACTTCTCCAAGAGTAAATTTAGTTTCTCCATCATCTCCACAGGGTCCCTTGTAACAAAGAGTGCAAGGGGAAAGGAAACTACGTAGAAAGCTTCCTGTG
Source organism: Tyrannoseira gladiata (assembly GCA_027744355.1). NCBI lineage: Eukaryota > Metazoa > Arthropoda > Collembola > Entomobryomorpha > Entomobryidae > Tyrannoseira > Tyrannoseira gladiata. The sequence continues at coordinate 5,631 of JAHZNH010001705.1, read as the reverse complement.
ACGGAGCACATACATATATTACTACTGTGAAGGGAAAAATAAATAAGTATCATGCTTCCTCATGCCTCTCTGAAAACTAGTCTTGGGATTCAATTTTTTTTGCAAAGCTTTGTCATAATAATGTAGGCACTTGACCATAATTTTTTTGTCTCCTTCTTTAGTGCATCCCTCATTTTCAACAATGTACAGGGCATATGTGAAAAAATTGCGCAGGCACTTCAAAATTATGCCTTTCCTAACGAATACTATAAGATCCAACCCCATGAGCAATTTTGACGTTAGTCCTAAAAGAAAATGGAAAGCGAAGCAACAACAATGAGCACAACAGAGTAATGGGCAAATGTGGCCATCAAATATTCTCTTTTATGATGCAAACAGTGAAACTTCATGAATTTATTTTTGTCTCAGCAAATTATACGTAAACTCACATTATTATTCCCACAATGCAAACCGAATCAGGATAAACAAAGTTAGCTCATCAAAACAAACACGAGTGGGATGGGTTAGGGGAAAAGAAAGAAGAAATTAAAATTTCATTTGACTTCACAAAATAAATTGGGGTGACTGTGGAAAAAGATTTGTTTGCGTTAATGGGTGGGCGCACATTCGCGTTACGATTTCGGTGGGACTGGTTTTCTGATTGTTGATTTTATGCCTAAATTCTATACTCACTAGAAACTCATGTTTATACTGCAATACGAGAGTTACTGAATCCAGAGTCAGACTCCATTTCAAAATCAATCTCCCAATGATTTCACGATCGGTCGCTCTTTTGAGTGTTGAGTTAACATAACGTAGTATCAGTATCCCTATCTATAAAATGCGAGACGTGTGGGTGAGTGTGTGGGTACTCATGGCAGTGGCATGGAAGAACCCAAAGCCCTGAATAATAGAACGACTTTTCCAAGAGAAAGTAAATAGAGGAAGTCGAACTCTAGCACGATACAGAATGATGGGACTTTCTAATTCATCTGGATAGAAAACATTACATCTTCTACTTTTACGATTAGTTGTGTTGCACAAGGTTCCCTAGGATGAGATGAGCACACAAAAGTGTACACACCAAAAATGCAATTCGCCTCATCATAAAAAATCCAGAGCTGTACAAGTTACAATATTTAGCTTCACTTTTTAACGAAAGAAGAAAGGATGCACATGACTTATGACTGTATCAATAGATGAACTTTTAGTTCCATTGTGGATTGTGCGATCAAATATTAGAGATACAACAAGATGATCCCAAAGGTAAGGAGGAAGAGAAACATGAGGCTTTTTCAATAGGTTTCAAGAGCATTATCATGGCCATCAAATTCACCTTGTTCGTTTAGTTACTTCACCGAGACAAATACAAACATTTATAATGAGTTTTTACGAGTCCTTGATCGAAAAGTTCAGTAGATAGTAGTAGTAGCATCGCATTGAAAGCAGAAGTAACAATCTCTCTCCTAGTTTGATTTTGTTTGCTTATCATTTCCCCTGATACACGAGACTCGCTCGAGTGAATGCTCTGCTGAATGTTTGTTGTTTGACTTGAGCTAATTGGAATCTAAATTTGAACAGGGTACAAATCTTGTTCCCCTTCAATCAGATCAGAGTTGACTTAGAAGACTTTTACTGCATGTGTAAGAAAGAGCCCGAAAACTATTCATAGAATATAAGGGTCTTAAATACTTTAGGCTAAAAGATAACGGAAATCTGGGTAAAAACCTCTCACTCGTAAACTTAGGAATTGAAATCGCTGAATTAATTCAGCAAAAACAGCGAAAGAGAATGAAACTGCAATTGCTGGTAGGTAGTAATGCTCTTGGGAAATAAAATTTTTACCGTTCTGAGACTCTCTCGTTTCATCCTTGATACTTAAAAGCTGAACATGAGAGACATAATCTTCAAACATTGGACAGTATGGTCACAAAGTATTTGTTGCTACATGGTTTACGGATGCAAAAAAAGTTTTGCATGGGACCACCATTGGCATTGGTTAGGAAGAAACAGATTCAGGTCTTACCTGTAAGGCTGGATGATCTATTCTGGCCATTGCGTTGATTAAAAGGAGGGTTGAACTCACAACAGAAACAGTCCGTTGTCCCGGTGGGGGTGGGATGGGCTGTGCTTCAGTTTCATTAATTCCTGGAGTCATCCGTGGTCTCGTAGGAGCACCTTGATGGAGTAACAGAGTATACGACATGGATACAGCTCCTGCTAACTCTGAAGATTCAAGGGTTGCTAAAAGTTGCGTCGTGTCAACTTCCTTTTTCCCATTTGATGTCCAACTAGACAATACAAGAGATAGATGAATGTTTCGTTACAAGTTTTTGACTAGAATGAGTAAACTGGTAGGAAAACGAGAAAACTAAATGCGAACTCACCAGGCCTGCAGAGCGTAAATATTCATTACCACAAAATCTAAAATTATTTTAAGTAAATCGGCAACGGACGGCTGATTTTCGATAGGGCCACGTACGGCACTACAATATATGGCGAAGCGATCGATTACACTGGAAGCAACGAGATACCTGAAAAGTTGAATACAAGATTATTTCTAGCTTGCATATTTTGGTTCCAAGCTTCTGCAATGATGTATTTAGTTAGCACTAATTTAATTACCCAATGATGTCTAGAACTCTCAGTTTTACATCTTCTAGCGCCTGTTTGTCTAAAACGCCTTCTTTTGCAATTCCATGAAACGGATCAGGTACAATATTGATTACGCCAAATAACATTTCCAATATTGACTCTACATGGAAAGTGGTGGGATTACATTAAAATCTGATAATTCTGAAAGTTAAAATTTGTACGTAGACGACCAACTAACCAATAACCGGATCGAATGGAATTTGCTCCGAGGCGTTTGAGGCAGATCCAATAATCCAACGACTATTATCTGGAATCAAAAGCTAAAACGAAACAAAACTGTCATGAGTGTCGTGCAATAACAAAATATACACCGTCCATGTAAACTTTAAACAAGTTTCTGCAATTACACTTAAACGCTCAGCACAATACTCCAGCATTGCACATATTGCCGTCCCTCGTAAACAGTGAATGATGTTTGGCATACTATCATAATTAATTCCAATCACTAAGTGGCAAGCAGATATCCGCAATCTGCAAATAAACCAGGTAACATTAGCAGGAGGTGGTCAGTATAAATACACAAGTTAAGTATTGAATAAGTGATAACCAGTTAGAAAACTTCAACTCTCAAGGCTTACTTGTCGGGAAGGTCATCCGCTGTACACCTAAGAACGCGCAAAGCTGTATTCACAGCACCCAAGCTGATCACAATGTCTTTGATAGATTTCACCTACGAATAATTTTCTTAAAGTTAGCAAATGCAAAATCAGACTAGAATAGGAATTGGAACCGAATTGGCTTTTATCAAACCTTGACTGACGTTCTTCTGATTTCAGTCATTAACCTATCCATTGCCGTGACATGTGCAGACGTTCCCTTCTTATTTTCAAAAAGGGTAATTAGTCGATCTAACTCACGAATGCTTTTGTGTATCTTTGCTTTCGCATCGGGGTCAACACTTTTAATGACTGTCTCTTTCTCCAATTTTTCGTACTCCGATCCACTAAAAATTCCAAACAAATAAATATAACATGATCTAAATAATTTCCAAAGATATATTATATTATAATGTGATTAAACGAATATTTGATTTTGAGACGGCAGTTACCTGTCAATTAGTTTTTGCATAAGCTTTTTACAGTGCTTCTTTAAAGTCTTGAAGCGATTTTTATCATGTTGGAGCTTGAAGTCGATTTTATCCATTTGAATGTCACACACGTACTTCAAGCCAAAATTCTCCAACGCATTTGAAACGGCTGGGAGGTTTTCTGCTTTTCTTACAGCATCAATATGAGCTCTTCCTCTCAAATGGGTCAGTTCCTGTACCTCAGAAGCAAGCTGAAAATAAATAGCACACAATTTAACCAAGGTAAACTACAAGATAGTTAACCAGTAAGTCATAGACACTTACAGAAACTTTACACAAAGAGCAAACTCTGACTACTGCAGGCACTGCGTTCTCTTCTTGATTACGGGGCACGCTCAATAAAAATGTTATTCCTTAATTCAGAATGCCATCATTCAGATTCCAGATTACGTGCTATCCATTGAATCGTTAATGTTTTTGACAATTACCTAGCTTTCTCCTGCGCCAATTCCGAGCGTTCCTTGGCTTTCTCTTCTTTCTCGCGTGTGATTCGTTCTTCCGCTTTTCGCCTCTTTTCTTGCATCTTTTCAAGCTTAGACTAAAATGAAACATTTAAATGTTCATGACTAATTCTCTAAACTGTATACAGTAAACTCATTCTGATGTAACCAACCTGCCAATTGCATCTAATACGAGACTGTCGCTCAATTACGGAATGAGCTTTAGAAGCTCGCTCTTCCAGCTTCAAACGTCGTTCTTCTTGTATCGTTTGAAGTCTCCCTTCAATTTCCTGATGAGAAATGAGATGTAAGCATTCAAAATCCAGCCCTTACTTTCATTTCGATAAATAAGGCATTTAAAACAGTTTGAATACCAACATACATGAGCTGTTGCCAAATAATCATGACGTTTGTTTTGTGCTTCCAGTAAATTGATAAATGCAATTTCCTTGGCCTTAGCATCTTCATCGTGAGCCTTTTTTACAATGTTCTGTAAATACTGCTTCCGATTCTCAGCTGCACGCTGCAATCTGGCTTCAGCCTTGGATATAAGTTCTGCGCGTTCCCTCACCAACTTTTTCGTAGTTTCATTCAACGCTTCAAACTAAATAATAAAAAATTTGAAAGGGTACTTAATTTTAACGATACTTACTTTCAGTACTAATGCAGTTTTATGCATTCGCATGTATGCTTACCCGTTCACTTAATTCCACNAAAGGGTACTTAATTTTAACGATACTTACTTTCAGTACTAATGCAGTTTTATGCATTCGCATGTATGCTTACCCGTTCACTTAATTCCACGTAACGGTTATACTTTGCTTGCAGCAATTTCTCCCGATTCCTTTCAGCCTTTGCCAATTTAGCCTGATATTTTCTTAAAGTTTCTGCACCATCACACCTTTTAGCGGGAGACATCAACTTTTCCCTCAGCGCAACAATTCTACCCGGTTCTCGAGGTGGGAAATCCTCCGCTGAAGATAGTGAACGATAAATAAAAACCCCAATTCAATAACTTAACAATCATGCTTCAAAAAAGCATTTTGACAGCTCTCACCTTTCGCACCAGATTCATCGTTCATACATATAAAGAAAAATTGCTCTTTCTCATTGTCCAGTTCTGTCAATGGATGCATTGCATCTGGGCTTGGTGCATTGTCATTTTCGGAAGTGGTTGTATCGTCTCGTGATTCATTTTCGATCTAAAAAATAATACAGATAACCAATTAAGTTCTCTTAAGGACCTTTTTCTCCTTATTCCAAGTATCGACCATTTCGAAGACTTACCATTTCGAAATCTTTTTCAACTTGTCGAAGCTCCTCTTCGATAAGTTCCTCTTCACGGATGGCATTATCCAAATCCTCGTCTTTTCTTTTGATTTCTTCTTCTTCTCCAACACTATCGTCGTCAACCGGAACTTCCTTCCACCCTGAAGTATTATTGTTTTTTTCGTCGGCATTACAATTTTT
>JAHZNH010001704.1:0-13818 GCA_027744355.1 Tyrannoseira gladiata | reverse complement strand
ATTTTTAAGAACGATTTTTTGTCCACACAAGAGAAGAGCGAAACGCATACTGATAGTCCTAGAGATGACTTGATTCAATTATTATCTACCTAAATATCACCGCATCAGATCTTATCCTACACATGGAATATTTAATCAAACCATTTTGATAGTCATTTAGAACCAACGAGCCAAGCATTCATTCAACCTGACTCTTTCAAGTCAATGTTTACGCCCACCTAAATATTTTGTTATTTGTTTTTCTTTTAGAGCTAATTCCCTTAATTAATTTAATTTTGTCAGTATCTAATGTAAATGTATGTATAATTGTATATCTTTGATCATTGATCATATCCCACCATTGTATGGAGCATTTTCTAACTCTTCTTCTCGCCTCCGAAGTTCACGTTCCTTCCTCTCAAGCTCCTCCTGTCGCCTTTGTATCTCTTCTGTCGAGATTGGGACTGCTTGTGCAGGCTGCTGCGGTTGTGGTTTTCCAAAAGTGGGTGTGTAGTCCTGAACCGGAGACATTACCGCTGGGGACCTGGCCGAGTCTCCTCCAGCTGCAGCAAATGGAGGCGGGTTAGCCGCTCCTCTCACAGCCTAAAAACACGCACATTTAAATACTTTGCATGGGATAAACTGATCTTTACACACTGCCATATAAGACATTTACGGGATCAAACGCTTCTGAGGAACTTGATATAGGTACCGTGGTGGGCCTCTGAGGAGTTTCATCGAATGGATTGTAGTCCTCTAAATCTTTTGCTGCGTTATTCACTGTATTTTTTGTCACTTGTTGAATAGAAGGGTCCTTTTAAAAATTATCAAATGTTTTTATTAAACACTTAAGCTAAAAAGAATATGAAGTTTTTCCATTTGATTTAACTAAATATGTGTGTATTTCTTACCTGGAAAGGATTGTCGTCGAATGGATTATCATCGAATCCCGACATTTTCTGTTTTGGTTAAAACGAGCAAGTAAGATTCCTCAGGAAGTGAGATTTTTGGATTTATGCCTACTCCTAACTCCTTGCACTTGTTTTTGATACTCCGATAATCCCAACAAAAGCACCTCTTTTTTAAGATTTCAAACTTGTCATGTCAAGCAATTAAAATGGGAATCCTGTAACAAAGAAATTAAAGGACGATGCAAAGAGATTGAAAGTCAACGTCAAACCAACTTTTTGAATAAGCGTTAGCTTGGGAAACGATACTGAGAATTCAATTAGTGATTCAAACTCTAAGTACTAAGTACAATTATAACTGTCACAATTTTTTAATCATATCGAACTTTCTTTAGTTGCATTTTTCAAAACGCCAATTAAAGTATACGGGAAATAGCTTTAAGAGCTTCTGGCTTCTACCTAAGTACCCGATCTGAAATCATTCTTTTCCAGAATTATCTTATCTCTTTCGCTCGTCATTAATCACATATCTTTTGTCGTATTATTGTCGATAATCATGAAGTCATTGTGTCCTGTAGTGTTTTCACACAACTAATACCCATTCATCTGAATACCTGAAACATCGATTGAACTTCATGAAACATTCACATGCATTACATACTTTTAATCCTAGTCAGAAACCCATACATGCATAGGTATATCTGCTAAGATAAGGTCTGACTTTATCATGGAAAGTCTCCAGTTTCAGCTCTGTACATAAATCCCTTAAATACTTTCCATAATAGAAACGCTCCAATCTGTCCATGCGATTTCTTTTTTTCTATTGAACAAAATTGAATCAATTTCATTACTTTCCAATCTGTCCATGCAATTTCTTTTTTTCTATTGAACAAAATTGAATCAATTTCATTACTTCCGACAATCCTCAATTTTAACTCTGTTTATCCACTACTTGCTTTCCCAAAAAAGTGCTAGTCACTCACATTTTTTCTAAAATCTAATCTCACATGTGCAGCAATTAACATAATCAGCAAAAGAAAAATCTCAGATCTTTTTTTAAAACCTTGCTACAACTTGCTCGCACCCAAAGCTAAAATCCCTAAAAGTGTCACTAAAGGCACAGTTCAATCCATACGGGTATCACTTAAGTTTTGAATGTGTCATTAAAGTACCTGTGAGAATTTATTGTTTGTTCCCCAGACTTTAAGTGAAAATTTTCCAATGGATCGATCCCTCTCACAAAATCAATTAACCTTAGTTCTTTTACTAATTCACTCCTCTCCGTTTCATTTCCGTCGCCGTCATACGAAAACGAAAGATATTTTTTGCTACTCTAATTCTGAACAGCAGCTGAAAAAGTATTGTGTGGGCCGGGTTCTAAAGAGCTGTATGGGATATATAAAAATACTAACTAAATATGAATCTCTTCTGTTTATCAAGAGCACTGTTCTGTTCTGTTCTGGCTCTGGCAAATACTTCACTTGGTTTTCTTTCTTGGTTACACAACTACATAAAGACCATCATCATCATGGTATAATGAAATGAAGTGATATTCGACACGAGAAAGTACACTTACAGAAGTAGTGGTGTGGTAAATAGTTGTAGTTATTTACCAGGTTCTACAATTACAAAACTTTAATGTGGATATGACATGATGAGTAATAAAAAAGTGGACTTTATGGTGGGAGATTGGATGGATCTGAGTAGGTAAATTTTTTTTATCTATTTGTTAATGTCATAGTCATATGACGTGCGTGGCTGTCGGAAACACCAAATTGAATCTTTAGGAGAGAGAGAGACGAGTATGTCCCTAACTCCTTCTACACGTTAGGAATTAGCTCGAAGATGTGGGCTCTGGCTCTACTATATGGCCAACTATGAGTTGGTTAGGGATCTGTAAAAAAGAGTCCGTAAAAAGTCTGGGTAATATGATGGAAAGGAAGAGAGCCAGAGGAGGATTAGCCCAAGCCATAAACCGTGTAGTCTTTTCTCATCACATGAATAATAGACGAGGTAAGACGTAAGGTGGTGGTGAGGTCTAGGTGTAAAAATTCGTTTTTAACATACACCAGCACTAGTGTAGAAGTCGACCCAAAACGTGTAAGGCGAAAGAAATGTGATGCGCTATTAGGAGGATTACAGTTAGGAGTTTAGGGTAGGTGGTGGTATAACCCTACCAAGTATACATATTTGGTCGTCCTCGGGGAGTTGCAGCTATAATGTAATGCCTTTCTCGAGCTGACCGAGATTTATTGCATGCGAGTGAGTAGTAATGACGTATGCAGTTCCCTTTGTTGCTTTTCGAGCAGTTTTAAAAATTCACTTTTCATAAGTTAGAATCCAATTTTGGGAGATGAATAATACGTAAGCACTTATTTTTCTCAAGAAGAACGATTGACAAGTTTCAGGTTGCCCCATTCCAGCATAAAACAAAGACAAGCAAGTAAAGTAGGCTGTATTTTAGCTATAGATGAACGCGATGTGTGTGCAAAGTATGTAATATAAGTATATTTAGTTCTTTCTTTTATTAAAAATATCTCAAGCTTATAAAGATAACGATGGAATGTTAATTTAATCCTATTTTCCATATGAACTCGACAATAGCGCGATGGACATTCCGGATCTCTTATTGTCCATGCTCTTCCCCTCCCTCAGTTCTCCGGTGGACGTGGACAAGATTTCTACGGAGTCAAGAGGCCCCATTGTCACAGAACAGACGCCACCAGCAATTATTATGCAGTCATCTGTTATAAAAAAAAAAAGAATGCGAATTCCGAGGAAATCAGAATGACAAACGAAGAACTCAGAAAAGGTACCGACCAATGACGGCGCTGGAATGTCCGTGTCGCTGAGTTTTCAGTGCTCCAATAACTTCCCAAGAGTCCGTTTCGCTATTGAAGCAGAGGATGTCGGACAAGCTTGAATTCTTTCTTTTGTTGACGTCTCGATAGACCCGCTCCAGCAACGACATACATCTTACTGTTAACAATAGCCAGAGAACAGAATGCTCTCGGGGACGGTAGACTTTTCAGAGATGTCCAGCTACATGCAGAAACCAAAGTAGAAGAGGTGTTTACAGCGCAATTTTTTAAAAAGTTGAGAAACATTGGAACGGAACGAAAAAAAGGATCTTGAGACCTGTCCTGGGAAGGATCGTATTTCATGACTGTATCCAGAATAGGCTTCTGGGCTTCTTTCGTAGCTCCACCGGCCACCACGAGAGTTTTTCCAAGAACGGCAATCCCCATGCTAGTTCTTGTCCCGTCCAATGGTGCAATCTCTTTCCAAGTTTGATTATTGGTGTTGAAAGCTAAACAAGATGAAGTGGGTCTGTGTGTGTGAGAAATGTATGAAAAAGCGAGAGTAACTTCTTTTTCTAGAAAAACTTTCCCTCCAGCAAAATAACGCTAATGACCCAAGACTGGAAAATGCATTAGAGCTCCAACTCACCTGCTCTCTTCGTTTCCTCCGATAACGTAAATTTGCTGACCTATTGCAACGCAGCCAAAGTGGCTTCTCGGCTTCTGGAACTCTGCTTGATTGTCCCACTCACCGGATCTCAAATTAAGTCGTAAATTACTTTGAACAGGTACACTTTTCCCGTTCTCGCCTCTTTCCTCGGGATTAACGCCACCTAATTGGGAAATGTATGGAAGAGGATGTTTGGAGTAAAAAAATGTGTTTTTTTCTCTGCAACTAAAAAAGTTCAGGTTTGGGTATATATAAATAGCAGTGGTGGTGATGGTGGTGGGAGGTAAAAGCTAATTTTTTTCTTTCCAGTAAATAAACGTGAGGATGATGATGATGATGGGATGCGATGGGAACTGTAGCACCTGGACTGACCTATTAGATATACGAAATCTTCAACTCTGGCAGCCTTAGCATGTGCTCTGGCGTGGGGAAGAATGCCCACGTGAGTCCACTTGTTCACATCCAACGTGTACATATACACATCTCTGCCCGTATTCTCAGGTCCACAGGGCATTAGAGGATTAACCCCACCAAGAACGAGGATGGAGCCACTCTGTGTGTCTAAATTAGGCAGCACTCCACCCTTCCCAGGGAGAGTCTTAGGATCGTAGTTTGGTTCAATTGACATACGCTTCTCCCCTTTTGAACGCCTCCGGGGTTTTGGTTCTGGGGCTGGTGCTTCCGGTTCATTGTTAAGTGGCTCCTCTACCTTTTTGGTATCATCATCACGCAACTTCATGTCTTCTACCGAGGCTGCTGTTGGTTCTACAATCTCTTCAACTGGTTTTTTCACCTGCGTATACGGTAAATAAGTAAGTATTTACTTGTACTATAATTTGGCTTTTGATATTTTCTTGGAAGGTAGACAGGTTGTTCCTGTACGGCGGAGCTAGTAAGTTTCCATGAAAAATACTCTCTTCCTACCTTAGCGCTTTCTTGACTTTTAGTAGTAGGAGCCGTTGTCGTCTGTGATGGCTCATCGTACTCATCTAGTAATATTTCCAGAGCTGTATCTTTATGCGGAACAAGCTCCTTATTTGAATTAGATTTATCTCTTAAATCCTCCTTTGCGGGAGAAGAAGGCAGCTGAGAATCGTCTTCAACTTGTGCCTTTTCTTCCAAATTCGTGGGAAATCCTGCAAATGGCTCCGTTTTAACCTTCACTTTATCCTTATGATGATGGTGATGTTTATGCTTGTGGTAACCCGCCCCCACACCTTCCTTAGCCGAGTATATTTGGTGGACGGGTTCCACAGGTTCCAACGGCTTGAATTCCGGTAGTCTCACAGCGTTTGAAGTGTCAGTAGTAGTATTTGGATGAATTTCTAAAACTACCGATTGAACTGGAAGCACCGTATCTCCAACAACAATTTTCTGGTTGGGTTCACTGGAAATCGGTAAACAAGATGAAAAAATTACCAGGAATCAGAGTATTACCCTAGAGAGCGTGTTTTCTCCTGGGAAAGTCACATAATAGAATGATGAATGAATGAATATTCATGTTTTCAATGGAATTTACACTGCTCCCTTTACTACATAATGAAGTTTTCCGTGCATGTCGGAATTTTTCACTTGGCTCTTGTTTTCCCGATTTCCCTTGTCATTCGGATGTTTTTGATCTCGCAAACTAGTATTTCGGCAACTAGCACCTCCTCCTGCCTGGCTACAGGTTGACAAAGTGGTGTCATCAGTGTTGTACGAAGTCAAATTATGTTCATGAAATGTGTCCTGTTCAGTAGGCGTGTGATAACCGTAATCCTCAGATTCTGACCTAAAAGACGGGATTTTTCATAGACGAATTCAATTTTGCTGCATGTAAGTATGTTCATCACATTTATTTATAGGTATGCATTCCCCCTTCTTTATCAATGGAGGTCTGTCTGTAGGGTTAGTATTTTTGAAAACTCACATACATTCCATTTCCTCGGAAAGGGTGGAGCTGAGGGAACACGTCCTTGATTATGATTTAAGGTTTCCTTCTGAGTTAAAAGAGAAATGTAGTCGTTGTAAGCTTCGTTGTTCACATTTCCTTGCTTCAGAGCTTCCATTGCAGTCTCTACATAGTCTTGAAGGAAGGGATTATTCTTCACCGCTCTTTCCACTTGATCGTACACCATGCTTTCATAATCAGCTCTGTCTGCCTGTCTCGGATCTCCTTTACGAGATTTGTGGGATCCTGGATATGGATCTGAAAAGTTATGAGTTTTGTGAGAATTCACCGACCGAGACTTAGGGCCCTTTCTGTGGTGTTCATTTCTTCTGGAGTTATTCCCTCCAGAGGTGTTATGATGTCCTCCTCCGTGGTCGTAAAATGGATTAACATAATTCCAGCCCTGAGTATATCCTTGACCATATGGCTGTGCCTGTACATTTTTCTTCATCCTATCATTCGTTTCATTCAATTTTCCAGTCTGAGTGCCCAGAGTCTTCTGATTTTTCTGCAGCATGTCAAGGGCAGCTTCAATACCGTCGAAAATGAAATGATCTTGCTGGAGCACGAGAGGTGTAATCGGAGAAATGTCTGGGGCTTTGTGGGAAGCTGGATGCTGTTGATTCTGGTAGAAATCTGATTTTTGATTAGGAGTACGGTGGGGATGACACTGACGTGGTACAGGAATAGGACGACAACAGTGTGCTTCCTGTCGATGCTCTTGGTTGAGATGGTGGAACTCACCAGGGGAATGGATAGAATAAAAGCGATCCGGTTCGATGGGTTGAGGTGGCTCTTGCATCTCACTTTTCAGCTGAACCTCCTCGCAACTTATTAGTCTTTTTACGGTGGTGCGAACAGAGTTTTGGTTTGCCACCAAAATGCCAAATTCTTTGTTTTCGTAGGAAACCTGATGCGAAAAAAGCAAACAAATGGAGCCAAAAGGGTTAGGTATGCGTATATACAGTATTCTCAATTCCCTTTCACCATATATCTCTCATAAATAAAATGTTGTTTACAGAATGTGGTGAAAATGGACGTGGAATGAATGAGTTTCCACAAATAAAATGAGTACCATGTTCGGATGAATCTTGAGATGTCCACTTGGTGTTCTCCCCACAAACGGAAATGAATGTTTGCTTTGATGGACCATCTCTAGAAAAGGGAATTGTGTGGAAATCTAGTCATCATCATTTGTCATTATTACTATTTCCTTCATTTAGTTGTTTACTCTCAAGCATTCTATGAGGAGAGGATGGACGAGCAACGCATAATAATAATTTATTATTATTATTTGTTGGTTGAGAAAGTCACCTTTTGCGTTTCTTTTCGAGCAACAAGCATTTGTACAAGTATTTCTGTCATGGCCAACCCCGACGGCGCCGCATCCATGATCCAACTCCGTTTGGCAGTGTTTAGTGCACGTATTTTCTCCACAAATTGAAGTCTGCTGTCCGCAGTGTGCGAATTGCTTACAAATGGTTTGACTGGGACAATGGACTTTGTCCTGTTGACAGATTGATGCTGTTGTTCCACAACACTGGTGCTTTTGCTGATGATGACGTATGTCGGAATCTGTTTGACAGGAATTGTCAAGCTTTCGACAACAATTGTTTTTGAGGATTGATCGTTCACACTTTTTCTGCTGGGGCAACCCGTAACTTCCGCAGGACGGAGGTCCTGCTGCTCCCGCCGATCGTGGAGATTTCTCTGTGGTGATGACTGTAGGCTTTCCCTTCGAGTCCTTATCAATGTGGATTTTCACTGTGTATCGCCGCTTATCATTTTTCTCATGTTTGTTATAATGTGAACATGGCGCTTTGATTTTATGCTGGTCTCCGCAATCTACGGAGTAAAACATCTTAAGGAAGGTAATCTTTGAAAAGGATTCTAACGCACCAAGGATTCCTCTGGAAGCTGAAGTTTCTAATTCAAGTTTTCGCGAAACAAATCTGCGTTTGCCGTGCATTTAAAAAACTTGAACTTGGATTTCATCTACAACACCATTTTGAGGTTTTTAATTTATTTTTTAGTTGTGAAGAGCCAGTTCCATGACATTTGAAATGGAATATTAGGGCAATAAGTACTGACAATGAGGGAAATACAACATGCAAATTCAGCTATTTTTTACTGGATTTTCACATTGTGCCAGTCTAACTTTGAATAAAACGGGCTCCATTCCGCATTAGAATATTTTCAAGTGACAGTTTTCAAAGAAATTTAATGACACGTCAAGCTCGTTGGAATCTAATTTTGCTCCATCCTAATTCCGCCGCAAGTACCAGGGCATTGCTAATTCCATGCTCTAGAGAGAATACCGATAGTGAGTTTTTTGTTCATTAAATATACATACACCACATGCCATGATTTCCCTCGTGGCTCTGTCTCTGTCTTTCCTTAATTCCTTTTTTAACATTGCCTAATTTCGCTCCTCTCATATTACAAAGGATTTCTCCGCCTAAACATGAATGGCATTTCATTTCGCAAGGAAAGCCAGTTACAGCGCAGCGCGTCATCACAGTTCCTCGTGAGCATAATAATGATGCCTTCTACTGTAATCAAGAGAGGCTCATGTTGCAACTATACAAACACAAAGTAAAACCATAGCCTCACTGAGTGAGTGAGTAATAAAAAATGCTTGCATTGGAATTTGAGAAGAAAAGATTTCCTTTATAGTTCGAATGATAAATTCCGAAAATAAAAATGTACATTCTCACTGGTAGATACCAGCAAATCTAAAACATATCGCTTTGTTGGCAATTTCCAGCATTCTCGGCAACTCGCTTTATTTATTTCCCCCCCGAAATACTCCCTGATTTCGTTTGTGAATTTTGAGGATCTTGAGAAATCCATAAATAAGGAAGTGGGGTATGCAAACATCATTATTACAGCTGTATTAGATTTTTTACCCCAGATTAAGTTAGCTGATCCGTTTAGCTTCATTCCATTATGGAACTATTCCATTAAATTCACTTCCCCTCTTTACATTTCTACTTTGCCTTGAAGCTATTAAGCAAGGGAAAAATATTTGCTTGGCGGAATTACATGAAGAATCGGATATGGTTTGCTCATTTCATTCCAGGGAAAGTTTTATGAAAAGAAGTGACTTTGAGTCACGTCCTGGAGGCGAAACTTTCTTTTCAAAACCATAATCCTGCAACAAGGTCCAAAATAACTTGTTGGAACGGTTCCATTCTACCACCACCACTACTAAAAGCTGTGGATACAAAGCATTCACGTAACTGGTGGAACTTGACCTTTCCACGTTTGTCCATTCAGCACTCCTACATTTCTTCTGTGACAAATTAAATAAAAGGATACAATAGGAACAGAAAAGTGGCAAGCTCTTAACTCATCATTAGTTTCTTTTCCACTTGATACTTGATGAGTAGACACGTAATATCAATTTATTTGCTTGCTTTTCAAATACAGCCTTTTCACTTTCCTTGGTCATTATTGACTCTTCAAGATGACAGTTATGAGGTGTCAAATTTTTGTCGTGTTGCAAACTCTACAAAAAATTCTTTACTGCTAAAAGCATTCTGTTTTCGGGATGGGAGAGGAAAAAATAATGTATTTCTCCAGAAAATAATTATTACTCGCCAATCTTCACATGTCCGCAGAGTCAGCACGACGTCACAATGTGCACTATTTCTTTCAAAAGCAAGATTGCTCACGTCGTTTTTGCCGTTGTCCTTGAATCAGGATTTTTTCCTAAAAATCGAATTTCCCTTTTCTTCTGGGAATGATTTCAAAAAAAATATTTGCTGTCCCAAAGTCTCAAGAGGTTTTTCAAAGGATCGAGTGTGTTAAGGCTAAATGGGCTACTCAAGAAGAGCATATTTATCCTGTTTACCTAAGGCACCCACGTCTCCTTGATGCAGACGCAAAAGCCATATTTATAGAACTGGAAGAAAGTTGAAGACCACTTTGCCATAATATTGCTCATACTCATACTACTTACTATTAGTATTATACTATTACAAAAGTCCATTAGCTTAAATTGTAAATATTCTTTGAAAAATTCCTTATTAGAAACCATTTTTTGGGTGGATGAAGCAGAAGCAGTACAACTTCAACGTGACTATAAAAACCCAACTCTGAGTGAAGCAGATGCATTGGAATAATATGCAAAAGAAAATTTTTTATGTGAGCATAAACGATAGGAGCAATTTTGCTAACAAAGTGGATAAAAACTTCAAAGTGAAAGGGAGGAAATAATGATATATTGGCGCAAAGCGGTCGTGTCTACTCCGGTCCAATAACTTTTTTTCCATATAAAAGCTTTCAGCTAATTTGAGGCAAAGTCGCTTGTACGAAAGCACCATCTCATCGCACCGCTTATAACATTTGCCGAGTCGAAGCACTTGAAGTAACAGGATCAATTTTTTACTCCTAAAATTACTGAGGACGTTCGTACTTAGAAACGAGATTGGTAGGGGAACTGTTGATGATGTTGTGGAGCGTGCAATCTCGAAAGCGAGAATGGTAATAGTAACAAGTGATGTCGAAAATTCACCGCACCGTTTTCATCAGAATTTTGTCTTCGTTCATTGCATTGTATTGGGCTGCTTCCATACACTCGTAAAAAATGAAGTTCAGTTCAGACCAAGGTCTCGTCCAACCTCAACCTCCAAAGCTATTTATCTGTAATGTAAAATGTATAAGTATACATAAGCATTATAAATGTGGGAATGGATGAAGTCCGGACAAAATTTTCGAATTTTCAGCGTGGGCGTCAGTCCATGATTAATGGAGCGATCAGGTTTTGTGGATCATGTATCACGTCAAGAATGAAACTAGGTAGAAAAGTTGCCGCTGAAGTGCAAGTACATACAGTCATACTGCAACATGATCGAATACAGCTACAGTATATAGAATAGAGATGGTGATTAACGCGAATCCACTATTGTGAACTACACTTTATAAATTCCGATTCATGGGAAAAGTTGATTCAAGTTCCAAGGATGAAAGCACGTACAAATCTGTCGGAAGTTCCTTCAGGCGTGGTTTTGGGCTGCTTCCATACACTCGTAAAAAATGAAGTTCAGTTCAGACCAAGGTCTCGTCCAACCTCAACCTCCAAAGCTATCTGTAATGTAAAGTGTACAAGCATTTTAAATGTGAGAATGGATGAAGTCCGGAAAAAAATTTTCGAATTTTCAGCGTGGGCGTCAGTCCATGATTAATGGAGCGATCAAGCTTTGTGGATCATGTATTGTATCACGTCAAGAATGAAACTAGGTAGAAAAGTTGCCGCTAAAGTGCAAGTACATACAGTCACAATGCAACATGATCGAATACAGATACAGTATATAGAGATGGTGATTAACGCGAATCCACTATAGTGAACTACACTTTATAAATTCCGATTCATGGGAAAAGTTGATTCAAGTTCCAAGGATGAAAGCACGTACAAATCTGTCGGAAGTTCCTTCAGGCGTGGTTTATTGAGACCATAATACGCTCCTCCTGACTGAATAATATTTGTTACGGGGAATTCTGAAAGGACTTTTCAATTGCGAGCAAACTTCAATACTGACGTAATGACTGGCTTGTTAATTATGTACTTACTTTATATTCTGCGTTGTTGTTTGGTGGGGTTCATTTATGTAACTTTGATGTTTGTTTTGTCAAAGTCCTGATTTCCCTCCAGAGGGATGTGTGTCCTTTGTACTGCTCCCGTCTGGTCTTTTCCCCCAATGGTATTTCCCAGAATGATTTGATCGTTTCACACCATGAAATTCCTAAAAACACGGCCATCAAACCTGACGACGAGGAGAAGGAGGGTCTATTCATTTAAATTTTAATCTCAAGCTTGTCTGTCGCTCCCAACCGCATAGCAAAACCATAAGAGAACCTTGCTCTCGATCGAGAGGAGCTTTTGATGATCCTGCTGTGATTTGCGAAGCAGATTAAAATTAGAGTCAACAAGACAAGTCCTTCCTTTATTGCAACTACTAAATTGTGTATTCCACCACTACTACCATGGATTTTTTTATGATCCCGATTATTCCTCTCCTATCCAGAATCCACCCACCCATTCATCTCCGCCCTGAGCTGGAGACTCCACTTAATCTGGATTTCACTATTATTTGTCATGTGTATGTCTCCGTTAAAGTGTATGAAATTGCCTCATGCTCAAGCAGCTTTCCATAATGCAGAGCTCCACTTTCCCTAGCTATCCCATATTTACTCACTTCCTTTTTCGACCAGCCGACACCTAGAGAAATCCATTATGAGCGATTATTGTATTCTCTGTGTTTATGACAGTCACTTTCTCCCAAATTCGCAAAGCTTTCGAAGTGAAGTAAGTGCTCTCTCCAACAAAAAATAGATATTATTAGTAAGCGTTAGTGCCTAGATATACTACACACCAGTAAGTCGTAGGACATCTTCCTCCATTCCGCAATATTAACTTCGATTTTACGTAAAACGAGGTTATTGATCTATATAGTAGTTGTATCATCATCGTTTAAAGTGTATGAAATTGCCTCATGCTCAAGCAGCTTTCCATAATGCAGAGCTCCACTTTCTCTAGCTATCCTATATTTACTCACTTCCTTTTTCGACCAGCCGACACCTAGGGAAATCCATTATGAGCGATTATTGTATTTTCTGTGTTTATGACAGTCACTTTCCCTCCCTCCCTCTCATCTCATCCTCTACTCCTTCCATTATCCCAAATTCGCAAAGCTTTCGAAGTGAAGTAAGTGCTCTCTCCAACAAAAAAATAGATATTATTAGTTAGCGTTAGTGCCTATACTACACACCAGTAAGTCGTAGGACATCTTCCTCCATTCCGCAATATTAACTTCGATTTTACGTAAAACGAGGTTATTGATCTATATAGTAGTTGTATCATCATCGTCATCGTCATCATCAACATAAAAATAATACAATCTTATGGGGAAGCTCCGTGCCGTCATAAATTCTTCGCTTTTGCTTGAAACCAAACCACCCCGCTATTAAAAGGACAATGCAATAATAGGTTATGCCATTCAGCGAAAATAGAAAGATGGATGGATGGAGGATGAGTAGTGGAGGATTGCACGAATATTTTTTTCACTTTTTTCCATCGGTTTCGTAAATCATCCATATGCTCCAGTTTACATGCACCAGCTTTCTCTTTGAAAACCTCTCCCGTTTTAGTTTACTCGCTTTTTTCAGCACAAAATTGCATTACTTTTAGCTGTAGTTGTAACACAACGCAAGTACGTAACAGTTGTCCTGAGTGGAAATACTGCTCACAATGGTACGGTTACCTTTGTCCGTTTTAAATGGCTAGAAAATGCCCAATTTGATTACACCATAAGATTCAGCATCTCAAAGTGTATCGGAAACCACAACTAGGCTTTTGTTTTAACGCATGCGCAGAGCATACAAATAACAAATAATATATGGATTCAATAGGGCATTTACCAGCAACCTTTTCGATATTTCTTGATAAAAGATGATTACTTTACATGTATAATTGAAAAAATTAAATCTTACTCCAAAAATTACAGTTTATATAGTAGAACACAATTT
>JAHZNH010001703.1:0-15235 GCA_027744355.1 Tyrannoseira gladiata | reverse complement strand
TTTGTTTTTCCTAAGGTGATGCAACGGTTTCAGGTTGGGGAACTGAAGATGAATTCAACCAAGCAGGTGAGTTACTTGAGAGAATCTATTAACTTTGTTGCACTTATTTGATTATAAATCCACCAAATTGAATTGTAAATTTATCATTGCAGTTTCCCCAGTCCTTCGCAAGGTCAGTATCCCCCTTGTGGATAACATGGATTGTGCTCAACAATACGGACATTTCTTTCACCCGAGGAAAATGATTTGTGCTGGTTTAGAAGAGGGTGGAAAAGGTGAACTCTGTTAAAAAAAATATTCATGAACTTACGTATAAGCTTAAACCCTAACCTTGCTTAACAAAACTCTCATTTTTTTTCAATTCTTGCAGATGCATGTCAAGGTAAATTTGAATAACCAAACTATTTGGTCGAAATTTACATATTCTAATCCGAAGATAGAATTACATGCTTGCTAGTCAATGAATTTTTTGTCATTCGTTTCATTAGGCGATAGTGGTGGGCCATTGATGTGTGACGATTACCATAAAGGAGCCGTGCTCTGCGGTGTGGTCTCATTTGGGCTGGGATGCGCAAGACCGGAATTAGCAGTAAAGCATTTGCCATGAACTACGTATCTTACTATCTACTTATTTTACTAAATACTACTTTTGGTCAAATATTTACAGGGCGTGTACACCAAGGTCACATATTATCGGGATTGGATGGAATTTGTAATGAAGCAAAACTCAGGAAGTCCTGGTGTCGTACCACCAAGGAGAACGACACCTTACGTCAGGAGACCCGATCCCACAACAACAACAACGACCACGCCAAAACCTCCACCACAAGTAATTAATCCAAATCCGTATCCTCAACTGCCCCCAGGCTCCACTATAGTGATTATCAAGCCAGGCAATGGAAGTTACCCTGTCCCAAAACCTCCACCACAAGTAATTAATCCAAATCCGTATCCTCAACTGCCCCCAGGCTCCACTATAGTGATTATCAAGCCAGGCAATGGAAGTTACCCTGCGCCACCACCTCCACCGTATAACCATGACAATGGATACAATTATCAGAGACCGCGACAACCCCACAGGACGTGGAAAAATGATGCAGGGAGCCTGGCAATCGCTCACATTAATCAGTTAGTTGTAGCATTATACATTAGTTTCGTTTTGCTGGTGTAAGGATATTTCGTTCAAAATAACTTTTTACATATCTATTTAGCATTTACGCTACGCGTTTAATATTTAGTTAACTGGTAGAAATTATAAATCACCATAATTAAGGATTTCTTAGGTTAATTAAAGTAATGAAACTAATTATTTTTAAAACTGAATAAGACAATGCGCTCAATTTCGTACTTGAACTTGTCGTGGATTCGGGTTCATTGGTTCCGGCAGGATTCGTGGATTCCGAATTTGATGATGTGACATCAGTGGTGCTGGTTATAATCAAATCATCTACATCGCCCTCACAAATGTAGTACATAGATGCTGAACAATTCGCATCACGCCAATACAGCAAGGCTGACGCTGCCAGGTAGACGCAGTTCAAGTTTTCTTTGTCGTCGGGCTGTCCATCCATGAACCACCTTGAATGGTAAATGGGCTTATCGAGTGACTGCCAATACCAAACTCCTTCACGCTCCTCAGTCGCAGAAATCCATGAGTTTCCAGGAAGAGTCACTAAAAAAAAAGAACCATACATATTTCGCTGAATTTTCAATTTTCTTGATTGAATAATCTTTAAACTTTAATTCTTGGGGCACTTACCGGAAGTATTTTTCTGCTCTACGAAAAGCTGAACTAAAATATCATCCTTTTCTGGACTCTCTACGGAGGCTAGTTTTTGTCCCCTGGATTCACATTCTTCAACGGCCTGAGTCCATGGGAGCTATTGGAAGAAAAGAGATAAAGTAATTAAGATTCAAGTAGCAATTTGATTCGTCTAATTATCGTGCATAGCTGTTGTTCTCTTATTTTCGTTCTCACTTGAGTGTTGGGTATGGAGAATACGTATCCATTCAACTCTGCCCTTTCATATGTCACATCTTGCACTAACACTTGGGCTACCAAGGCTGCGAAGACTTGAGAAAAAATTATGGATTTCATCGTTAACTATAGTCGACGTAGCAACCTAATCCAACCTAATCTGAATGAGGCGGCGACTCAAATGCAATTGCAACATTTTCTCATTTGCTTCACGGTATTTATTTCAGGTGCAGACATTTCCAGAGTCAAACCGGTCACGTACACTTTTTAAACCAACTAGATACTAGATAGCATTCACAAACGTTGGAGTAAGTGCTCCAAAATAGGAACAACAAATCAAACGTCAAATCATGCCCGTTCCTTTTAAACTTTGAAATGATTGCTTATCTTGATTAAGATTAGACATTGTTTAATGGTCTTTGTCTAGGTACAGCATTCATACTCAAAAATTTTCTTATCTAAAATATGAGCGAAAATAGTATAGTTTACAGTTTACACCGGTTTAATTAATTAACTAATCGAGCTCACTAAAAATCCACGTGCCTTTGTTTACCCATTAAAACCATTAATTATAATACATGCACGTATTGTAATACATAAACGTATAGAAATAGGAATTCAAACGGTACGTAGTAAATATGTAAGTATGTCGAAGTTTGACAGTAATGGTTGTATTTGTTATGTGCTTAAAAAATAAATTTTGACCGTCTATCATAAGTCTCATCATAATAGCTCACAATGTCAGCTTATCGGCAATTTTATGGATTTGACTTGGACTATGCTTTAGCTAAAAAAACCCTTGCATGAATTGTCACGTGACAAACTTTAAAACATCGTCGGTAGTGAATCTTGTCCAACCCGGAATTGTTTTGTATTAATAAATGAAATTTCACACTGAAGCAGAAAATATTACCCGTAATTATTCATCAGTCATTTACTTTTATTTGTTTAAATTATGTATTAACAAAGAATACTTAGTAGGAGTAAATTCTAATTAGATCTAGTACTTAATTCTAATAAAGAATAGTTTCTTGTACAGTTTCTTGCCTCTCCGATTCACAAATGAAGTACATGCTCGCTGAGCAGTTAGCATCTCGCCAATATAGCATTGCAGAGGCTGCCAAGTAGACGCAGTTCAGATTTTCTTTGTCATCAGGTTGCCCATCCATAAACCACCGGGAATGATATAACGGCTTGCCTGTGGTTGCCCAGTGCCAGACACCTTCTCGTACCTCTGTCGCGCTCACCCATGAATTTCCCCGGAGGGTGACTAGAATAATACAAGGTTTGAGAGGAAACATATTTACGAAGCTTGTTGAATTAATTTCGATCATTAATTTCTTACCATTGTTGTTTCTCCCCTCAACAAACAGTTGAACCAGGATGTCGTCCTTTGCAGCGCTCTCGACGGAGGCGAGCTTCTGTCCAATGGCTTCGCAAGCGGTTAGGGCTTGAGCCCAGGGCAACTAATTATGAAAATAAAAATACATTTCTCAAGACCAAGCAGTACTATCAGAATATAGAAAAATGCAAGTTTAAAATTAGATTTTATTTTTTTTGAACAGGCTTACCTGGTTATGAGATACAGAGAAAATATAGTTGCCTTGATTGATTGTATCAAACTGCCCCAGAGCGGAACCGGCGAGTAGACAGAAGACGATGCCAGTAATGGCAGCCACGGCAACTTTGTCCTGATTCATTTTCCCTTCAAATATGGTATCGCCTAGCAATAATATATATTTCAAGACGATAAAAAGGACACTATGAGTTCGCGATAGAGACTAAATAGCAATTGGATCTTCTCGCATAACCAACCGTACTTTATATATACTTCAGAGATTTATGCCATTATTCCAGACGCTCCAGTCACGTACACCTTTTTCGGTATGCAAAATATTTTGCTCAATGTTAAGCCTTGCCATGATGATCATGATAAGCCTAATGGAAAATTATGAGATGATTATTGTTCTGTCAGAGTGGAAACAATGTATTCCAGCTTACTCTAGTGCGGACTAGACTGTTGTAGGAAGTCAAGATTATCAAATCAAAGCGACGACCAGGAACAAAGTCGGATGGGATGAGTACGCTTGCTAACGATCCAATTTTTATTAAACCGGAATCTTGTTTCCAGTACACTACCACAAAAATATAACTTTGCCCAGCTAAAATCAGTATTTCATGCAGTTGGTTCCCATTAACTTAAAAATTTTCCCATGATGAAAAAAACGACGAGAGGACAAGGAAACACAACCATGAAAATGTTCTTGTGTATATTTAGATCAGATCAGAATTTAGATGCTTTCTCGTGAACACCTCAATGTCATTAAGTGAAGCAAAATGAAACGGTCCTTTTTCCTTGTGGTGATTTCACATGTCAAGTCAACCATCTATCTATCTATCGCATCCCATAATTTTTTTATTGTCCTGTCACTGTCGTCGGCCGGACACTTTCGGTTCGTTCGGTTGTTGTTACTACACATTAGACGAAAAAGGATATGCTCAGGGCTTATCTGTAACAATCAATTTAGGCAGCCGTCTTTAAAGAAGTCACTTGTTTCGGCTGCCTTGAAAAAAATGCATCTCTGCTCATTTCAATAGCGCTACGAGCAATGCACCATGTAGATTCAAGTGCTCAACCAAGTTCTCTATGTATCATCGGCATGAAAAGCAAGACAAAAAGAAACTTTGATGATTGGCACATTTTTTGCATTGTAATTCTCATCGTGTGGTCATCGTCTAGTCCGGTCGGTCGGTCGGCCATGGGCTTTGCTGATGCCGGCGCACTAACGTGGGTGCAATATTATGTGGCTCATCCACTTGCAAAGAACTACCTAACTGAAGCGGAGTGAACTTCTGAAGAAACAAAATAAAGTTTTCAAGTTGTCTTCAGAAATGATGTAGATAGTGATGATTTCCCCGACCGCGAGGATGACGATTGTGAGACCGACTCAAGAAAGCACTTCAACTCATTTATGACAATGCACTTGTTCTCATGTTGTAAATCACATTGATTGTCAGGCCGAGCGAGAAAGAAACGGGAATGAGAATCTATTTAACCTTTTACCAACGTCATCCTCTTCACACATTTTTTTATCGGGTGGGGGATGGGAAGACGAAACCGCATCTAAACATTTTGAAATGCTTTGAGCAATGAAAAAAAGAAGAAAAAACATTCTATGATTAGTTTAGTATTATGATTATGATGACGCGAGTGAAGTCCCTTCTCGTAAAAATCATTCCCTTCATCAGAATTGAATGGCCATGGCCATGTAGTTTGTAACTGTCATCCTGTCAAGAAAAGAACCGCTGCTTTGAAAAAAGAGTAGTTACACGGCAAGTGAAGGAGTAAGTACTACGTATAATGATGGCACATAGGGAAAAGTCCAAACTCATGGACTACGACACTTTATTCACCAGACCAACTCTAATCCGGTATGGGCACCAATAAAAAAATCGCAATCAGCGGAATAATATTCTCTGTTTACATTTACATGCTTTGCGAAAAATCATCTTTCTCACTCACGAATTGAAATCACGATCGATAGGGAAATTTGCAAAGCCGGTTTTTTCTCGAGATTTAATATTTTAATCCTCCTTCTTGTCTTGTGGATTGCAAAAAAAATCAAGCAAAAAACAAAAAACTACTCACTCCCCCGGACTTGCAAAGCGAAGGGAAAAAGAAAACGTTTTTCTTGTCATTTTTTGTTTGAGCAAGGTTCAGTAATCCATGCACCTCATCACAGCAATGGATCGCAAAATTGTTCAAGTTTGCCAAATATTTGTGCTGTTCCTAAGTTTTGATTTGAGTTTTAACCTTTGTCATGGACTTAATAATACGGGGGATCGGGGGCGTGGAGAACTGTCAACACTGGGAGCCGGTAAGTATTCAATAATTTGTTGAGGTCTCGCTAATTTATTTTGAACTTGATGAAAGGGCAAACAAAACACAATCAATTTTGATGTAGGGAATCGTACCAGCAAACAAATTTATATTCCGGTGCC
The DNA here is from genome assembly GCA_027744355.1 of Tyrannoseira gladiata. Lineage (NCBI taxonomy): Eukaryota > Metazoa > Arthropoda > Collembola > Entomobryomorpha > Entomobryidae > Tyrannoseira > Tyrannoseira gladiata. The sequence continues at coordinate 9,255 of JAHZNH010001703.1, read as the reverse complement.
CGTCTACTTTTATTCATATCCCCTTCGACTCTTGATGGGGAATGCGAATACGTATAGCGGGAACGTCAACCAAAATCCGTATCATCACCTCCAGCACTTTTTACCCTTATATTATCAACCACCCATGAATGCTAATTATCAACTACAACAGCCAACCCCAGCAAGTGTTCCATCATCGCCACAAATTGATTACCGGAAGTACTTGGACGAATTCAAAGAAGCCCATTATTACAAGCCTGTGCAGGAAAATGGCGCATCTATAGCTCAAAAGAAGAAAATGAACAGGAATAAGGCGGATGAGATCCGATGCTCTACACTTCAAGGACGCTATGGCTCGTGCAAGCCGTTCTTGGGATGCTTTCCAATGCTGGAAATGGATGACCCGGTGAATTACATGAACTTGCCTTTAGCTGAGCAGTTACGTATAAACACGAATTCAACTAGTTGTTCCCAAAGTTGGTCTTATCTCTTTCCCTTTTAATTAATCACAGTATGAAAAAGTGAGTACTTAGCTGTGGCTGTTTTTGATTTTCAAGGAAACTTGGAAGGTCTTCCACTAGTTTGCTGCCCAAATCCTGCCCAAATCTCCAAATCTGCTCTCATTCCCTATGGCGGTGAAGGATATCACAGTGATTTCGCCGTTAACTTGCCCGCAATCACTCAGCGTCCACCTCATAGACAGATATTGTCACGGCAGTTGATTGAAACAAAGATGTGTGGTCAATCGAAGCTCCTGCGGGCACCCTCGAGAATATCAAGAGCATTGGCTCACAAGGGTGACTTGAAAATCACGGGGGGACTTGAGGCTAGAGGTCCGGAGGAGTTTCCCTGGATGGTTGGGATATTTGGCAAAAATAGAAAGCTGTTTTGTGGAGCCAGTTTAATCTCGAATAGTCATTTACTTTCAGCATCACATTGCTTCTCAGGGTTTGGAATTTTAGACTTAAGAAAATTTAGATTTTATCATATCGATTTTGGCCTTTCTCGATGATGTTTTTCTCAATGCATTGTTTTCTGTTTAAGGATTTCTCCAGCGGAAATTCCTCATCTTTATGTTCAACTAGGAGATTTCAATATTAAAAGCACGAGTGATGGTCCTCATGTTGTTCGGAGAATTTCAAAATTGATCATCCATAAAGGCTTCAATATAAAAAACTATGTACTGCCAAAAAATATAGCTTTAACCAATTTTTTATTCTAAACACGACGGTAGTGTAATTAGTGATATTTGTTTATACGACTAGCACAACGACATTGCTCTCATTAAATTGGACACACCGGTTAATTTCACTGACCGAATTCATCCAATTTGCTTGCCAGAGCCTACCATGAACTCCCTTGAAAATCGGAAGGTCATCGTTACTGGATGGGGAAGGAAAGTAATGAGTCATCCAATCTTTCTTCAGTCTTCACCTACTACTTATCATGATATTCTTTCAGATTATTTGTAAAACACCGTCATTGAATTCAATTTACTGGTTCTCTAGTACCGATACGGGACTTTATCGGATGTCCTTCGTAAAGTGGAGATGCCTGTTTGGGATCACAACGAGTGCAAAAGAGTCTATTCAACTTTTGCCCCAGGACGACTCTTAGATTCGAACCTTTGTGCTGGGGATGGAAGGCGAAATAAAGATGCATGCATTGTAAGAAATCTGGGCTAATTTTTGATTCCGTATCATTGACTAAACTTTATTTGAACCTCATGTTGGTAATGATGATTCAAACATTTTTTTCAGGGTGACTCAGGCGGACCTGCAATCTCTTATGATGGGGAGAAGTGGGTAGTCCAAGGAATCATTTCATGGGGGAAGGGATGTGGTAGCTTTCCTGGAGTCTACACTCGAGTCGATAAATATTTGATGTGGATCACCTCAAACTTGAATAAATATAGTTAGATTAAATGCTGCGTACGCTAATTTCCAAGTACACGGTCTTTTCTCACTGACGAGTACACGCATCGTTTTGGCGATAGTCGCTGAAAATATCGGATATCACCCAGTTACATTGTTTATGTCATTTTGATGCCAGATAAATATTGAAATGTCATAGGTAACAATATAATTAATTAGCATCTGCCTTCAGTGATAATAATTTTTCATCAGTTGCATTTTCTCCTGCATCTTGTTGGCGTCGTAATGTTTGACCGATACTTGAGTTGCATTGAGTAATACTTATATAGGCAGTTTTGCTATCGCCAAAAGGATGCATGATGGATGGCGGACAAAAAAACTTCGTTCTTCTAGCAGCGAAATCCAATCAAAGTCTGGCGACTCTCATTGCCAGGTAATAATAGACACTGGGCTGTTTTTAACCTGTATATTTAAAGGTAAAACCATTTAAAGCTTAAAAAAGTTAAAATTTTGTCTCATTTTGTCTCTTAAGCCACCTTAACATGAATTTAGGAGACTGTCAGATGCATACAGATTCCATGAATGACACGGTGGTTTCAATCAACGAAGATTTAGTCCGGGCTCGAAATGTCTTTATCATTCAAACTGGCTATGATAACAATTCCATCATGGAGATGCTAATGATGGCTTATGCTTGCAAAAGGAATAATTCAAACAAGATTGTTGCAGTCATTCCCTATTTGCCGTACTCTAAACAATGTTAGATTTTACTAAATTGAATTTATTTTTTGCAATACTTACTCTATTTAATATCTTAATCGGCTCTGGTGAAAATAAGGTATCAGATGTACTAGGTATTTTGAAGACTATAATTATGGAGAAAAACTACAAACTAGCATTATTCAATTCCTTGCTCACTTTTAAGATCTATGATTCCCGAAACGCGGTTATGGTAGCTCGCATTCCAAAATTCGTTCAAAAGGCTACTTCATACGCTGAGCGGCTTCAAGTTGGAATCGCATATATCTTGGCCGGAGTAGAGAATAGCACCCTAAATGAATTCAATAGGCCACATTTATCTGATACAGGAAGGAACAATAACAAAAATGATGAATCAGTCGATGACGTCCCAAAGATTGATGTAAAAAGTCACATTGATTCATTGACTGGTAAGGAATTTCATACTACTTTTAAATCAAACTTTACAACGACCAAATGAAATAATTTACTAATAAAAATTCCTTACAAATAGTTGTTGGTGATGTTAAGCACAAGGTCGCGATTATGGTTGAGGATATATTAGATGACGAAAACGCCAAGGGATTTGTCGATGCCGCTATTGTGCTGAAGGCGAAAGGTGCCGGTAGGATTTGTGTCCTCGCTACTCACGCCATAATTTCCTTCCATGAGTCTACAACCGCTTTTCAGTCAGCCCCTATTGATGAGATCGTTGTTACAAATACTGTGCCGAATGATATCTGGTGTTCTAAAATAAGGACGGTAATGATAATTTTATTACATGATAATGATGATTATACTTACTGTTCAATTTTTGATAAAGTTCTTTAATTCTATGATAAAAAAGTGCATTAATAAGATGTGATGATCTCACATTGTTGCACAATTCAGGTAGACATTTCCGAACTGTTAAGCGACTCGATTAGAAGGATCCACCATGAAGAGTCAATGGGCTATCTTTATCGGGACGAGATTTTGGAAGACTAGTAGCGTTACACTCACATTTCAGTTTTATATTCCAGTGATTTCATAAACTCCTTGACCTGAGACAATAAATGTGATTAATGCAATTAAATAATACGATGCTTGTCTGAGGAAATTAGTGATTGAACTGGATTTTCTAAATGCACTAATCATCATGCCATTTTTTAGCTAGAAATGAAAAATGCAATATGTACTACCAATCTAGGATTTTGCAGCCTTTGTTCATTCACGCTCATATGGACTTCGTTTCTGCTTACGCTGTGCTTTGACTGGCTAAAGGAGAAATACACGGCGGGAGGCTGAAAACAGTACTGTGTTATCATGTGCTTGACAAAGTCACTTTTGTGAAAACTATTTGTTTTGCTATGACATGTGTCCACTCTAATTTTTGGAATAATAATAATTGTCATAAGATTTCACCACCAGCATTGTTTCGCGACCTTTACAAATTATAATAATTATTTTAACCTGAAGATGGACCCAACTGAGGATGTAAAAAATACATGTGTTTGTGGGGAGTGTGAATCCCGGGATGTTTTTATGAGGAAATTGCAAAATTTCTACTGCAGGTTAGTTATTACTTTAACTCATTGGTTAAATTATTTGGTTATAACGTTTGACTCCATTATGTTGTAATCGGTATGACGTTTCAAATTCAGATCGTGTTGGAAGAATAACTGTGTCTCCAAGTTCCATAAGAGACTTCTGGAAACTGCCTCCGTCAAAATCAAGACTGAAGACGAAGAGGAGGTCATCAAAGAACCTGAACCTGTGCTCGTCGTTTGTGATGGAACCCCGAACTCAGTCGCACTGCTTAATCTTGTGTTAAGTACCCTAACCTACGAGAAAAATACTCCTGAGGCGGATTCCGGTGTACCCTTCAATCCATTTCCGTTCACCTTTGTGATTCTTGTTATTCTAGGTTTGTGGAAGATTTTCGTCAATTAGATCTACTTATTGCGTAATTTTGTTACCTACTTATTTATCTATGATGGCCTTAGATTGTGCTTATTCTTTTTTTATTTTTTAGAGAACAAATCTGATTCATCCGAAGAGGATCGAAAGAAATACCTTCATTCCTTGTTGAAATGGACAAAGCTTGCGGAGAGTATATCTGGGGGAGTCCGCTTTCCATTGATCATATCCTCCTTAGAGATGTCACTCAAGCCCCACCAACCAGAAACTGATAACGACAACGATGTTGACATGAACGCACTTGCATTTAGGATTGTTGAATCGCCGTCAGTAAAACAAGAAGTTGAAGAGCGACCTATCCAATCTGCAATTTTAAATCTGCCTTGTAGTGATGTAGATCTTCTAACGGTGCCATTTAATGAATGCTTGGATAATTATTTGAAAGAGTTGCGGCAGTTGTTGAAAACAGGAACGGAAGATAATGAATTAATCAATGTCTTGACGTAAGTGGAACAGAACTTAATTTCGCGACAATGGAAATATTTGTTCAGAACTCCATTTCTTTATGCTATATCTTAACGATTTTCGTTGTAATCTTGCAGAAGGAATCTAGTAAATAGTGTTGCGGACTGTCTGCAAATTCCCAAAATCATTCTTCCTTACGACCAAACTTCCGTAGTTATTAGTAAGTTCAATTTGACTGCCCTGGATGTTGACTTCCAAATAGTAGATGACATGGTAAGACTTATTGACAACTGTGGCTACATACAGGTCCTTCAAGAATGAATCCGTCAATAGAAATGAATGTGTTTTTTAAATTGTCTTTTTTTAGGCTCTCGCCTCTGGAGAACAAAATGGAAGACTGATTTGTAAACCATTAGTTGACTTTTCGTTTGATGACCTGAGAAGATATATGGATACTTTGGAAGATGAGGTTGTCAAAGATCTGATTCATAAACACTTAAAGGTATGTGCCCTCAAGCAGTACTTTATCCGTTTCAAACACCTGCCATTGCTTAATGTAAGATTTAGGTTTAGGTAATTTTTTTCTGGATATATAAACTCCAACATACCGCTTAAATGCATAAAATGTTTTGCTTGATGTCCAAAATCAATTCATCATCGTGCTTGTCATAAACTTTCAAACTACGCAGAATAAGTCTTTCCCAACTTGCTTTTGTAATGCTTAACTCAGATTCACTACTTTTTTCACTTTCCCGCATCTGCAATTTATTTCGCTGGAGTAATTCTCCTTGTAAATTGCATTGCAATGATAAATGGATACTTATCCGTGGAATAAAACTCAAACCGAAAGCAATGCTTGGTCATGGCCACGCTTTCCGGATGCTGATGCTACCTCCCGGCGATTTAAGCAATAAAGGTGAATTCAATTCTTGTTATATATGGCTGTAGACTTCTCCTAGACTTTAAAGGATGGATGGATGCTTCCTGTAAGTGGAACAAGGTTTTCACTTCCATTTCCATTCCTTTCACCAAGCCACATGAGATCAAGAAAATGGATGTGGGGTGAAAGGCTCTAGATGGAAAATGCCGTTTGTTCTCTGAAACATTTTCATTTTCCTCTCTTCCCTACTCACTACGCCTCGCGTTACTCAGAGGGAATCGCAATCGTCGTCGTTATAAAAATTCTCGGGTTATAGCCCCAAAAAACTGTTTGGAATTAGGTAGGAACGTCTCGGATGTCTTTATATCTCTCTTCCTGTGGACGTTTTTTCCTTATTGCTGTCAAGAAGAAATAGAATAGTGACAGAGAGTCATAAACCTTTTTTTATTTTAATCTTCAGATAAGCGAAAGGTGCAAGTATAACGGGACTATATAGTTGTACGAAAAGATTGTGGAGAAAATACGTATAAGTTCCAAGTGAAATGCAAGTTGTCGGAGGAGGAATTCACTTATGTATGTGCTGCATACTACGAGGGAAAAAACATGGATCTTTTAATATCATATCAAGTGTACTATTACTACTACTACGCTCTGAGGAAGAAAAACTCTACAGTTTTGCCGCTGCTGCGATCCCGCAAATACCGCTTACCCCTTTTTTCACTTAGGGATTTACGTTCCCAGTGTTTCTGTCTAGTTCCTAGCGGGCTGGAATTAAACTTTTCCCAACTTGCTGTACTAGCTAGTCTAGTATACGGCTTTGATTCTAAGGGAAATGAAGAATGAGCAGATTTTTGAACGAAATGTTGGTGCAGAAGGATGAAACCTTTCAGCTATTTTTTGTTTGGGATTTGGCTTATACTATCCTGAAGGTTATCTTAATTTTCGTGAAAGTTTTCATCTTCCCTGAAAGGAATTAAGAATGGGAGAATGAGAAAATGCGTTTTACGTTCTCCGTGCGTCACATTCCCCAAATTGAAACTTTCCTGCTCGGAATTTGAATTATGTTCAAGTGGTAAACCCGAGTTTTTTATTGCTTTTCGAGTTCATATTCGGTCTCTCTGAATTCTTAAACTGTTATATTTTTATACACTCGTGTTATAATGACATGAATGATGTGGCCCTGCATTAATAACTAACGTGTTTCCAAAAAAACCGCAGGCTTTTATAATAATTCTTACTGAAAATGGTTTGCTCTCTCTCTCTTTTGCCAATTATAATTGAACCGAAATGAATGGTCTGTGAGGCTTCTTGTTATTGTCGTACGCTGGTGATTCTGATTGCGTGATGGGGAAAATATGTGGCTCATTCCATAAAAATGCAAAATTTTTCGAACACATTCACTCTGCTCTTTTCTCTTCCTCATTATTATGCGGCAATTTTCCCATTTTTAACAGGTATTTACAATGGTGACTGAGACTGGGAGGCTAAAAATATTTGCAACTTCCGTCAGGTCAACTTCACTCTTGTAGTAGAAGTAGTTGTAGAGTTTTTTACTCCTACTCCTTTTCCGTTTTCCTTAAAAATAGTAATTAATGTTTTACCAAAGTTTGCTTGCTGCATTCTGCAAAGTACATACATACATGTATAGGGAAGGCAGCAGTTGCGTGTTCGCAACACTTCAATGTGTTTCACTCCACTTGTTTCAGAAGTGATGTAGGGCTCTTCTTTCTCATTCAGACTTTCATGTAACTTACTTTTTTCTGGGGAAAGGCACAAGTAACCCGTCCCATCAACATCAACAATGTTAGCTTCGTTTTGTTGGTTTTCCATCAAAAGGCGAGACGAGAGGGGCTAGACTCACGTAGACTTGGAGCCTAAGTGAGTGAGTGAATTTTTTGTGGGATATATTTACTCGTTTCCCTTAAGCTGCCTTTACTCGATTTGGCTTTGTCTTTGGCTGGAGAGCTTTTTTTCTTTTCCTTTGCATAAAGCCCAAAAGTCAAAACCATCACAATTGAAATTACGGGACATTTCTACGCAGCTCAAAGTAGACCATCATCATCACGTTAGGAAAAATGCAGTCAGATGCTGTTATATATTGCTCAATTCTTTCGCTTATCCTTGCGAGTATTTTTCCCCAAAAATTATAATGACTAATCTTACTCAAACATAACGTGCATATATGAAGTGCTGACTGAGTCAAAGGGGAAATGAGCTGTTGTAGCTTATGTAACCGTTCTATAATATTTTTGTTGAAGCAGGCGACACGAGCACGAGTAACGTTTTTTAAAAAAGTTCAAAGCAAAACTCAGAGCGAATCTGAGAACTTCAGATCAGTTCTCTTTGCTCCTGCATCTTAAGCACATCACATCATCACTACGCTGTACGTACGACGACACAAGACAAGGGTTTTTGGAAGCAAGCACATCGCTCTCATTGATGGAGTGAGGTTTCGTATTTCAAGCAGACAGACTTGAACACATCGTACTTCTACTTCTCTTGGACAAAGTGTCATCAGGCTAAAACTAAACCAAGCCACCAGGTGTGTGGAGAGTGGCTCGTTCCCTGAACTCTTGTCTAGTCTCCTTGCCATTTCTCTGCTGTCGGGCTCTTGTGTAACTAAAAAAATCTATTGTTTGTTCTCACACAAACTGACATCGTTAGATAAATTTAACCATGAAAAACATTTAGTTCTCTGCCAAACATAGTCTTGAAGATCATCATAGTTGAGAATCTTGAAATCTTCATTGTGGTCTAGATCCTCACTTTTTTTCCTCGTGTGTAGGGATATTTTTTTGTATATTAATGTGTTGTTGTCCCATTCGGGACTTCAAAACTAATTTGGAAAAAGTTTTGATTTTGCAAACATCGTATCTTGGGATTTTTGCATTTGTCCCCTACTTTATTTTATTTTACAATGAACTGCACTGTCACGCAAGTGGAATATGCATGTGGCCTGGTCTGGTGATGCAAGCGATGCCATAAAAACTGCCGTGGAAAATCGAAAGCAAAGGCAAAACTAAAGCTGGGAGCGTTGGCATTTTTCTTCCTGAACATTACTAATCAATGCAATTGGACCGTAATGGGACTGCATTGCAGCCGAACCAATTGCAGAGGCAGACTAGGACTTAGGACGTGGTAGTGGAAATGAATAAAGATTTTTTTTGAGGAAAAAGCATTCGCCATTGCTTGATCAATTTGTCCTAGTGGGTCTGATCTTATCGGAAGCGAACTGAAATTTGCCATTCGAATACAAATAATAATAATAATAAAAGTAAAATATATAGTATTTAATATAGAGTAGAAAGGATATGAATGATCCTTTCCTAAAGGTGGCTTGACACGTCACGATGAAGGCTGGTGGTGCGTGACTATACGACCTGCCACCAAATTGCGGTCTGATTTTGTTGTCGTTTACTT
>JAHZNH010001702.1:0-11223 GCA_027744355.1 Tyrannoseira gladiata | reverse complement strand
TTTTTCCCTCAGAGAGATTGTCGAGTTCGAGCTGAACTGATGATGGAATGGAGATGCCTTTTCGAGAGAATGGATTCCCCATCTTGGATATAATAAAAGGGAGATGGGGATTCTCGAGCTCGAGCAGAGTTGTTTGCAAAGTTGGATTGCAGGAAATTATTGACGTAGTATTTCACTCCACTCGAAAATGAATTCATACATGCCTGCATTAGTCATACGACTTAAGACCAAAGGCATGTTTGCAAATTAAATGTACTCCATGCGTATAAAAAATATTAAAAGTTTTGAGCATCATAATTCTTTAAAAGGTTTGGAGCTTAAGAGGAATTTTAAGTGGATTGAAGTATGAGAGATTTGTTCCCTGCTGGTATTTTGTACCTGAGTTCGCAGTAGAAGTTAATAGGGTCGTTCTACAGATGCTGCGGTACTAGTACTTCATGACATGACAGATTTCCAGGGAAGTCTACTCCGTAGAGAATTTCTAGCTAAATTTTAGATGCGCATAGGCCCGAGTAGAACTTGAGTTTGACTCTTGATGGCATCAGAAAATGGTTGCATTTGGATTTGAGCGATCAAATTATGTGCCAATTTGGAGTAATAGAAATCCTCGTGAACATTTTTTCTGGCTAATCCACCAAATAATTTATTAGCGTTCCATAAACCATCAGGTAAATACATAAGGGAGATTACGCCCCTTCTGAAAAGAAAATCTATGCTCTCCTGCTTCTTAAAAATGCTCCTCGGTCATGTCAAATCACCGTTCTAATCTTTTATCCAGAATCCAAGCCGTGTTCTCCGAACCGAACTCCGATATTAAGTAGGTTTGTAGGTTGGCGCCGCATAAAATAACCGCTCTTAGATACTTTGGAAAGCAATTTGAATATATATTTATGTGGCTACGCTACGACCAAGACACGACAGATGCATATCGACGATGAGGAGAATTCCCCTTCTGCAGACAGTACAGATTCAAGTGTTTTAAGACTCTTTTTGCTGGAATAAAATCTTAGGGAATTTCACCAGAACTGCTGTTATAAAATCGCATCATTAAATCCCGTGTGAAAAGAATCCATTCCTAAAAAACTGGTGCGTCCTCCACACTTCACATTCGTATCTATTTTCTTCCTTTTGTCACTTTCTCAAAATCATATCAAGTGTCAAAAAGGAGTGAGGAGTACGGATGCTGTTTATTATTATGCCCCACTTTTTTCTCCACTCACCCATTTCTTCTCGTTATACAAGCCATTTTTTGTAAGGAATAAAAATATATGTAGCACTCATAATAAATAAGTGCTCGCTGAATAGAGATACATTCTGCGCGTGTGCTTCTGAATCCTGAATACACGGAATCGCTGAACTGGAGTCACTCTGGAAGATTCGCAACAGGAGTGATTATCTTCTTCAAAGGTTTTTATGTTTGCTCGTCAGCCAACACCAAAAATCCCTTTTGATTATGGCAAGCCACCCTATCCTTTTTTTAGGTGGAAAAGCAAATCACAGGAAAATGTAGAGCCATCATCATCACCACCACCATACCTTTCTTTTTTTGTTGCTGGAATTTCCCGTGAATCCACAAAGGGTGAAAGTGATAACTTTTTTTAATGGTATTTTTTTAGATCTACAGCCAGCCTCATCTCATTCCGCACGTGTGTATGTATTTATGCAAATCCTCTCTTTCTTCTATCCCCGGTGAAATTTTCCGTGTGAATTGAATCCCTTCATAAATTGGCATATGTTTATAGGCTGAGCACGTCATCCTCTCAGCTCCCCTCTTCCCTTTTGCTATTGAAGAGGATCATTACTGGATCCTTGGAAATTCCATCTAGACATTATTATTTCCCCCTAATATCCTACCTCTGCAGCAGCAGAAGGGAGGTAGAATCCCCCGAGTAAATAATTAATATATCTCAGCTCAGAGCCAGAGCCCAAGCAAGTTTCCCTTTCTCCTTGATCATAACATCATTGGATGGAGCAGTCAGTTGAGCAGTCCTTTCTCCTCATCCGAGGTGGGGATTAAAACCTGGGGAAAGTGACGCACAGACTAAGACTGGCTGAAGTTTGGCACTCCTTTTCATTCCAGATTTCCACTCTGATCTGACATTCTCTAGATCCAGTCTCCTCTCCCCAAAGTTGGTAATAGTTATTGTGGGCATTATGAAACTTTTGACTGCCACCTTCTTTACGATTATTATCATGGCTTTAAAGCTACATTAAATTCTACTTGTGAGTCATACCCCCAATGCACTAGCTACTATAGCTGCCAAAGGGAAAGTTCTCCACAGAGGGAATCCTTCCCCCGCCTGCTTTATGACACTATTTCAGGTTTTCATGGCGCTATCACATATCGTCTCGTCCCTCCTGGGAAGGGAAAAAAGGTAATAAGTAACCTAGTAAAGTAAGGAAGATGTCCTCATATTATCGGCGTCACCTTCATCATACCCGTGAGGTTACTCTTCTAAAGGAAAAGTACATAGCGCCAGTCGGAGACAATGACGTTTCCCGGAATTACAGAGGAGCAGTGTGGTGGATGGTGGATGACCCCGATCCGGCGACAAAATCTGGAGAAGAATGATTTCCTAATCGTGTGGCCATGTAAAAAACGTCATGAGTTTTGCTGCTGCTGGACTTTCTCACGTTCCCCTAGTCATGATTCATCATTCTCAAAGGCTTTTTTTGCAAACACATTTGTTTACTTTTATCGATTTTTACTCAGAATTTCATTTCAAAACACAAATAATTTTGCAGGACAAAATCTCCGACTCCTGATCTGATGATAATCTCATCCCAGCAAAGTGAAGGAGTGCACCTGATGATGTGTACCTAAATACATTACCATCGCAGTTTTCTAATATATGCGCATCCGATCGATCCGACGGTGAACTTGACTCGCCTCTTGCAACACCAAACGAAAAAATTTTCGAAACCATTTTCGTCGGCGAACGTCATTCGCCCGGAGCGTTTCAATCGTTTTTCTCTCCTTTATAACATGAACATTTGCATCCTCNTATGCGCATCCGATCGATCCGACGGTGAACTTGACTCGCCTCTTGCAACACCAAACGAAAAAATTTTCGAAACCATTTTCGTCGGCGAACGTCATTCGCCCGGAGCGTTTCAATCGTTTTTCTCTCCTTTATAACATGAACATTTGCATCCTCCACCCCTCGATTTTCTAGAAGAATGCCTCCTGCCAAGTAAGTATTACCCCGAACCAAACCACTACATAGACTAGACGTACCATACCCATCCCGACAATATTTTTTTTATCAAGGGGGATTTAAATCATAACAAATTACAATGCCATATAGTTTTGTCCAGCTACATGTGTAGCTCCAGGGCATTAATTCTTCCTCCCATCAGAAGTCAGAATTTATTTACGTACTTTCATCGGTCATCATCATCATCATCCCCCCGTTTTCATTCCCTTGTCAAGGAATCGCATTCTTCATCATCATCCTCCCCATGATCATATCGCTCGCTATACAAACGCCCGAAATATGAATTTTAATGCTATCCCTGGACTTGATTCATGAGATTCACTCTTGAAGCATACGGAGGAACGCCTATCCCTCAAGACCTCCATTGTATTCGAATGAAACGCCAATATAAAACTCGAAACAGTGTTCAGCATACCACTACAGAAAACTCCTTTTCTAGTTCTTCTCACTCGACCAGTGCATCATGATGATGATGATGACCCCTTTGCCATAAAGAGATCGTCCGAGTCAAATCCATTACAATTATTATTACTCTCACTTTATTATTTAATTCTCCCGATCCCATGCGAGCTTGGCCTGACAATACCATATTTTTTTTCTCGGTGATCATCATCATCTCCATTCCCTGCGCTGCCGCCACAGAGGAGACGTTCACTCTCCGAGGCTGTCAGAACGAGAGTGAGAAAGAGGAGCAGGTTGAGTTAGTCGAGTGCATCAACATCCCAGGGAAAAGCTAATGTACTCATATTAATACAATTTGAACTTCTCTCGGGGAGGTGCAACCTATCTAATACTTACTTATTCACCAGCAATTTTTTACTGAAGCATTAAACGGATCTACGGGAGAAGGAAAAAACAGCGTCAACAACATTTCAGTACCACAACACCAGCGAAAAAAATGTTGAGCCATAATCATCATCGCCATCATCATCATTTCTCCTCTCTCACGAAGAAGAAGAAGTCAAGCCAGAGTCAAGTCACTCACTCACAAAGTCAGTTCCTTTCGTTTTGTCCGTCTACTTAAATACTTAGCTAGTCTGGCTCGGGAAAAAAGAAGATGAGCAAGCAAAAGCACCAGACCAGAGTTCATTCCTTCTTTTCTGTTTCTAAAAACAGGCTTCCTCCTAGCCCAAGCTTGAGTGTTATCGTCCTCGCTCTTCATAATCTGTGAGATGCCAATTCAGAAGAAAATGCTTCATCTTTCCCTTCACAATGCACCACCACCACAGACCAACCAACCAACCATAAGTACATACTTTCTTGAGTACATACCCATACCACCAAGGGAGGTAAGAGCCATGCAATCCCCTTGCATTTCACTCCATTTTTACTTTTCCTCTCGATGAGAAATGAGCCGTCATGGTTGGTAATATTCGAGAGAGAATTTGTAATAATCAAAATGCCACCGCATCGTAGTGCCATGTAATGCAATGCGATACGATGCGATACAAATCCCCTTCCCAAAGAACCAACCAGCGAACCAATTTTTTTTGTCCTTTTCTCCGCACTGCAATTTCTCCTCTCTGGTTGTCAACATCCTGATGCTGAAAGCGTTTTTTTCCCCCAGTCTGGGGTGCATGCACTTTTTATTATAATGAAGAAGGAGGATAAATACTTGGGTATCTTCTTTACATCGAATCTCACTTCTCGAACTCTCCTGAGAAACGCGGGGCATTTCGGGATGGAGATGCTGCTGATATAGTGCGATGGCGATCATGGGATAATATGCATATCTCCGGCAAACTTTGCTCTCCATCTCATCATCATAAAAACTAATGGCCGTACAGTACTCCCCACATTCGCGAAGTCTTTCCAGGATAATCCCTCGTGGGTGAGCGAGAGTAGTAAGCCCACCACATCGATAAGGGGATATTTTTTCCACGGCAAGGCATCATGATCATCTTGATCATCACCATAATTTTGCAATGTCAGATTTTCAGGGAGAAAATGTAAGTACACGCCAGCCACCAGCCAACCAGCCAGTGCTCACTCACTCGGAAAACTGGTGAAATACGATATCTCCATCAAAAAATCTGTGTAGTTTTGTACTCCGATTCTTCTAGTTCATTCACTCCTCGAACATGAGTGAGGGAATTCAAGTCACACACTTCATCTCCGTTTTTTCCTTCCTCGTGGAAGAAAATTATTCCAAGTGGGATTGCGAAATCTCAGTGAGTCAGTAAAATCAAAGAAATAATAAACATGATCATGATCTCACCTCGACCGCGTCGGAATTGGAAAAGCTAAGGGAAATGTTGCAAGGAATAAAGTAGGCACACAAAAACTATTTATGTGCATTTTTAAAGCCCAAGGAGGCGAATTAAATAAAGACGATGCGGATCGAGGTAGGCGGAAAGCGTGTATCATTGCATTCTTGTGAGTGCGTCACATCACATCATCATCAAAGATTTTATTATTAGCATCCAGATAGTTCGTATTTTAATTTCAGCCTTTCCATTTCACTCGCTCAGTCAGATGAAATTGAAAAAAACGAGACCACATTTTTCCCCTTCCACGAGCAAAAGCATTCATCCATCCATCTAAATCGTTTTTTTCCCTCCTGCTTTTCGCCACAAGTCAAGTCGACCAAGACAAATTCCTCCTTTCCCCGAGTGGAGGGGAATCCTATAAAAAGCGAAATGCTCCTTTTCCATTGAGTAATGGACGCTGCTACACATTCTTACGGACGGATTATTACAATTCTTTTCCTGAGAATGTACACCGGTCTGCATTTCATTCTCATTCCATTTTTTCCACTATGAAATGCACCAAGGAAGAACCGCCTATTTCATGAATTGAATGCACTGAACTGCCCCGGCTCAAAGATGTGAATAGCATTTAGTATAAGCATTTTTAAAAAATCCCCATTCCCAAAAAAATAATTCTCAGTAAGCCACAAAGGGAAAAAACCAAGCAAAGCAGTGCAATAGCCATCCAACTCAATGGTAGGATTTTTCCCCTTGGCTAAAGTGGGGACTAAAAGGTAAGGCAGGAAGGCATTCATATAAGCTAAGTAAGTTCACCTCCACTCCACACCATACCACACTGAGGAGGAAAGGCACATTTAGGCACATTACATCTTCGCTAGTGGATATGAGAGGAGGTCTGCGCTTCTGCTGCTCTCAAAAATTTCTCGCTTTGGCTCTCCAACCGAACTAACTAAACCAAACCAACATGTATACATACTCACAGAGCAGAGCACACCACAGAGTGGGATAGGATACCCCTTTTCCCATAGATAGAATGACTCCTCCATAGAAGGTTATCTGCTGAATGTACTCTCCTTCAAACAAGACTTTTTTTTTCGTGAAGTTGCTCCCAGCTCAGTCATTCTCCTTCCGTGACGGTGGTAGCAGCAAGAGCAAGCTCTTTGCTTTAGAGTTTCGTGGTGTGAGCGAGTGAACGAACTTCACTTGGTAAAGCCAGAAAAAAATATAGAATATAATCTCGTTTCACGAATAGGCTTCACCACTGCTATACCTACTTGTGCATTGCCATATCTGTTAAGAGTACAATGGGATAAAGGATAACTATAAAAAAAGGAAACTTTTTTTTGAGGCAATACCTACCAATGCAAGTGCACTGCATGTGGCTTGGCTTTCGATTTGGATATTGAATGTGGCAATACTGGTAATGCTTAAAGACTTCTCAGTCCATTATATTGCTCTCCCCCGTGATAAATATTATGAATCAGTGGAAAAAACATTAAAAAAATAAGGTACAGGCTAGCCAGACCAGACCAAGACCAAACTATTCTGATCGAGGAGGAGAGCAAGCTTCGAGCAAAATGGGGAGTAGGGGAGTACTAAGTAATGCATTGAAGTGAGTGAGCAGAAAGAGAAAAGAGTTAACCAGGCGCTCATCATCCTCATGTACTGCTGCTCCTCAGAATGTTTTTCTCGTGTTGTGTTTTTGTGATCTGAGTCGAGCCATTTTGATGGTGGTGAAGAGGAGTGAAAGGGAGATTTAGAAACGGTCCACCTGGACAAGTTGCCGTGAATTTGAGTGGTCCAGTGTCAAATGTGTGGTCACAGGGTGGACCTAGTGTGTCCCCAGCTTCAGATCCGGGAGAGGAAAGGACCAAGAGGTCAAGGGCGTCCCGGGGGAAACACCGGAAAGCAGGATAAAGGTAAGAAGACTCCCCCGTACTTTGAGCATTGCGTGGAACCTTCCGCGAGCTATCATCAGAGGAAAAAAATATATTCAACAGGGAAGGAAGGATCGAGTGCGCTCAATAGGAAAAAAAAGAATGTGGATAAGTAAATGGATTGTAGTGTGTAGGAAAAGTACTACTAGTCTATCAACTCAACTCAACTAAAGTACTTATATAGTTTTTTTCTTGAATGGTGCCACTCATGCTTTTTATGTGCGGGGTGATGATGGTGATATCATTACTTATGGTGGTGTGATGGAGTACATCCCACAAGTAAATGGACTTCTTATTTAAATGAGAATATAAATCGAGAATTGGAATTGTTTTGAAAAATTGTGAATTGGATATTGGATCGGATGCGAGTGGAATTGGAATGATAAAAGTTGGAAAAATACACAACAACCACAACTAAATACTCACTTTTGTACTCTCTCTCGAGCACTTTGCTAGACTGGATATGTTATTAACCTCTCCAACTTAAACTTACTGATTCCACGGATTTCGGATGCAAACAGAGAGATAGATAACGTTTGTTTGGTTTGACTAGAAACTTCGTCCTGGATTTTGAGTTAATGGAAGAAGAGCTAGACTGGCTAGAGTGATGATGATTAAAAGAAAAGTAAGCACGTAGTAATGTAGTATTCAGTTGTACTATATCTTGTTACTACGTCGCGTCGCCTCAACCTCAGATCAAGTCGCATCGTCTTTGGTCGAGTCCATTAAGATTTGTCATTCATAAAAAATTCCCAAGTTAAGATACGATCGTGCTTATGGGGCTACGGTCGGGAATTAAACTGGTTTAAATGCCCTTTGTCTCGATTGACGGGCTTGAACTTGAAAAATTGGGAATTGTGTTGTGGTGGTTGTCGTTAACTTTTAATGATTTTGTCTCAGGAGGCCTTGGTTTTTACTGCTGAATGGATCAGTCAAAATGATTCATTCATGGAGTGGATTATGACGGGTAATTGCAAAATATGATTGGATCCTAATTGCCATTGTGTTTACTAATAGGGCATAAACCGAACCAATCCAAAACCCATTAAAAATGACATGGAGCATATCAACTATGATTTTGTGTTCTTATGATTGCTTTCCCACGGCGTGTGCCAAACTTTCGGGGGGACCTATGAGCATTCCAAAAAATGCAGTTCTGTGAGTTCAGTTCCCTGCGCCTGAATTCCTAGAAGAAGTGAGGAGGAAGACTTGATGTAACTGCAGGAAAATGTCAGGAGGTCAAGAACTTGTGGGAACAAACTTTCCCCAACTCTAGAACGTCCATGATTACATATGTACTTACTTAGATGGGGGCTGGTGTGTTCCCCGAATTCCCCTCGGGAAGCAGGGAAAAACAGTGTGTGGGCGCGGGAATAGCTTCTTGGAATCCGCAAGAATCCTTCCTCCACGTGAAAAAGAATCGACCAATCCAATACTACAATATTCTCTAGGTCCACAGATCAAATATCAAACAGTTGTGCAGTTGTGACATGGCAGTCTGCCTAAAAATACATAAATATTTACATAAAGCTGGATACTTTTTCTGAAAGGAACTAATTATATTCCTTCAAAGCTAAATGAATGAGCTTCTGGGAATGCCTCTGCTGATTAAAGCCGAGGACGGAGACATTTTTCCTACTAATTCGATCAGGAAGAACATGTAACGGATTGTAGGTCTTCTTTGATTTATCATCTCCACAAAAGCTTGAATAGTTACGGACACGGAATGAACAAATCCGTAATGTTTTTTCCTGGATTTCCTGATTTTGGAACTTTATAATACTGTCATAATTACGTAAATTAGTCATTCGATTAATTTGCGAATTCAGGGTGCATCAATGAGTATTTATTCAGTTCGGCGCAGTTTCCTTTCCAAATGCGCAAAAGCCATTCCAAGTATCTCTTGTTGTTTCATTTCTTTTCAAGGTAATACTAATCGATTCCTTCCAGAAGTGGCACTTTGTTTTTCGCTCCGAAGAAGAATCGAGCAGCACGGGCCCAACCTTGAATTTTTAATTGGGTCGACGAGCCGAACGAGCAGGGAAAATCCGATAAATTAGCAGGCACCAGTAAAACTTCTAATTGTACCTTAGGTAGTTATATAGTGCAAACTGCCAATTAACCTAAATACTAATAATTCTCATTGATGGCTAATCCCCCAGTATTCTGTATCTATTTGTCAACTGGATAAGTACCAATTAACCGAGAGAAATAAATCCACGAAAACGAATCATAGCCTTGAAAAGGGAATACTAATTCGTTCCACGTGCATCTGACGTCAAAATCCGATTAGGAAGGCACTCGACTCGACCTGCTTTAAAAATTTATTCCTAATATTCCTAGTACTCATGTCATTATGGCACTCCAAATTATTGAGAGGATGCAAGCTCCACTTGTGGTGCAAAGCAGTGATCTTGATATCCAGTTCCGCCTTTGCCAAGAGGAAGTATCAAACCTTTCACGCGCGTGTAACCGATTCGATTCGGTGAAAGGTTGACACGTAAGTGAGTGAGTGCTTACTTTTGGAGGCGACATTGGAGACTCATGCTAAACAAATTTGAGCAGAGGAAGGATATCCTTGAGATGGGGACAGAGCCACCCACGTAGATTACACTCGCAAGCGAACCTATTTATTTTCACCTTTTGGGCCGAAAGCAATAACTTTTCATCATAACCAGGTCGACTCCAATCAAATGGAAGAAATGGGTGTGCAAAGTGGAGCGAAATAGGTCTTCTGGATATGAATGGGAAAGCAATAATAATCACCGTGTTTATCAGAATTCTAGGGAAAATTCCAGTATTCCTGTTCATTCTCAGGGATACAAAGCACCTGTCCATTCATTCATCATTCATTCAGTATAAGTATGCAACACCTCCGCAAATGATGGAAACGGTGACGGTGGTGGTGCCCCCACCAACCTTGGACTGAAGGCACGGGGAGGTCGAAAAACAAATTAAAAGTGAAGTAACATGGAAGCGAGCATAACTACTGTAGCGAAAAAAGGAACTGATGTTTTTCCTGGTCGTTCCATTTCTTCCCCTCCCTGCGGTCACTTTTGTCCTCCATTTGTTCTCCTGGAAAGGAAGGAGAGCCTCCCGGGAATTTTTTTTCTTCTTTCTGACTGGGTGAGTATGAGAGGACTCGTATAAGTACTTAGTACTTTTCTCCTTCCATTAAAAAGTCCCTTTTGTTGTCGGGATTGAGGTGGACAGTGAAACGATACCATTTAAATGCCACCCAGTATCAGATCATGTCACATGTCAGGGAGGATGATCGCTTCGATTACTAGTACTGGTAGTGCTTCTTTTTTCCCTTTAGTTAAATTTAATGGATCCCCATAAGGCCAGGATAAACGACCCGTGTCATGTGCCCTGTACATTGCTGTGGCATCCGCATAATGGCCCCTCCTACCTATCTAATGGAATGTGGGATGGATGCCATCAAATTTTTTGATAGTTCCGTCCCCGGAAAAATGAAAGTGGAATGGAGTGGAGCGGAGTAGAGTAGAGCCGTCACGAATTTCTCCTTTTGGATGTTTATTCGATTGTCTTCATTCCAGGAAATGAGGAAGACAAGGGCCAATAAAGTACTATGGCTCTGGGAACTGTCCTCCGTATATGTGCCATTTACAACAATAGTGCTGGTGGTAGGATCAAAGCAGTTTAAGAACCAATATCAATTTATCCATCCATCCTTCTTTTTTTCCGGGACTTGGTCCCGGTCTCGGTGGAAGAATTCCCTGGGGGACTGGCTTTATGTGATTTCCGCGGAATCGGGAGAAATTGCGAGGAAAAAAATGGCAAAGAAGAAGACGAAAGAAAGAACCTCGCTCTCTATCTTTACCTACTTTTTTGCAT
>JAHZNH010001701.1:0-10040 GCA_027744355.1 Tyrannoseira gladiata | reverse complement strand
TATGTTCGTAATCTCATCATGTCGGATAAAATCCACCCAAATACATTCCTTGAATCTCTAGAGAACCATTTTATTAAGCTGGAAAAAGCTAATTGGCTGCGATAACATTTCCTCCTCGTTAATTCAGTAAGAGTAAAAAATGAACTTGATAAAAACATTCAACATTGTTTTCCAAGAACTCATCAGTTTTTTACATCAGCCATTCCAAAGTGATTCCATTACTTTTAAATATGCGTAAATCAAATTCGAAAGCACAGGAGGAATGATTCCTCTCCATTGTTGCAGTGTCTGACAACAATGGGCATTTACGAAAATGACTTTGATCTTTCAGATAAAACAACTTGCGTTTACTAGTGCATACCAATATATCCTTGCATGAGGTACACGTTTCCATTGTTAATTCACATATGCATCTTGTTTTCACGCTCTCTTACTAGCTCAAGACTCAAGTACGCGCACGTAGCGGAATGCAGGGCAATAATGATAATGGCATCAGAATCCAGTCGGTGCCTTCAGCCCATGATTCAAAAAGTTGATCTTTCTTCATTGTCTGACATCTTCACACTTACCATCAGTTCATCATAACTCACCCTTTCCTTCGTCTCAGGCTCGAATCATTCTAAAAGTTTAAAACCTAAGCCCATGAACTCAACCCTCACGCGTCAGCCTTTTTACTTCTCTGCGCAGCCGAAATCGTCTTGGATTTGAAAGATACCAATATTCCGCACATAATTCCGTCATCGGCTCCGTCATATTAGCAGAAAAAAAAATTCAACCGTAACTTTGTTTTTCATTTGCGCAAAAAAAAATCCAACATTTTAACCGGAATAAAGGAAGAGCTCTTTTTTCATCCGATTTGAAAACAACGTTTGGAAAAGAACGGAAAAGGATCTAAATCTTCCTTTCCATTCGGGTTCAGTAAGTCTTCCATGTTTTGAAAAACAAAAAAGCGTTCATCACTCTCATCATCATCATCAACCAGTTCTTTCGGTGTGCGAGGCATGGAAAAACAGCGTCGCGTTGTCTCCCGGAAAAAAAAATTATCGCAACTGGATTACAAACGACATTCCTTTAGCATATGTATCATCATTAGCGATCTTTAATTCAGCGAAAGTTTCTGGTGGTGGGTGAAGTTTTTCTGTGGAAAAATAGAAATTGTTTTTGAAAACGTCCTACCATCTCCACCACCGGCAAACTCATTATCACATCAGCGGGCTCATCACCATCCCCGATTTAATATTATACATAGAGACCACTATCATTATTTCCCATTCCATTCGTTCAAAATTTTCCCGAATTTATTGTTATTCGAGGAGAAAAAAGTGCTGCTGGTGAGAATTTGCGTGGTGACTTCTATTCATTTTTGAAGCAGATGCTGAAGTAGATTGGCTTTTTTCGGGAAGTCGGAGGATTAAATAGGCAGATGTGATCCGTGAATCAAAATATTTTTGACTGGTTTGAGTGTGTGTGTGGGTGCACTAATTTAAGTTCGGAAGGACGACACACAATTCATTTCTCAATGGTCACACTCGTTCGTCGGATTTGAGGGAGAAAAGCACGAACGAAGGGAATGATTTTTATAGAGTGTGAAATCCTGAATTCGGGATCATTCGACGCTGAAGTGACAACTGGATTAGCAGGGTCGTTTAGCGCATTGGCATGCAAGAATCTGATGATTTCTTGCGCGTTGCGATCAAATATTTCAAGTTTTTAAAATCGAAGCTCCAAGTAGACAGTTTGTGTAGATTTTACTAATTTGTGTTTTGGTGCTGGGAAGTCTGCACCAACCACCAAGGAATTTTCTCTTATTTCAACTGTATCTGATGGAACGTTGTAAATTATTCTTGATCTTGATTCGATTTGGCAAAGCAGCAAGCTTTTATTCAAATCTTGAATAGTTGGGAAAAAATTCTTAGCACTTGCTAAATACATTTATACTGAAGCTTTGATTATTCAACCTTTGGTGAAGAGGGACAGAGTAGGGGTTTGTCTAGGAACGGACGAACGTAAAAAATTGTAGCCTCCAGAGGGACTGAAAATCAAGGCAAAATTCTCCACACAGCTATTTATAATAGCTCAAAAAATCTTCGGACACTGCTTTACATAATTGAAACAGCTAATCCTACCGTATAAAACTACTATAATTTAATGAATTAACCTGAAAGAAGCAAAGGATCCTGCGTGGGGCATTGTGAGACACTTGTTTTTTTCATTCATTCATTCTCAACTCAAGTGCAAAATCTAAAGAATACATATCAAACCCTTCTTAAAGTTAAAAACTCTGCTTAAAGTGCTGGTTTTCCTTGAAAATCTCAATTCTTGACTCATGGAGAGGAAATCATCGTCCCACAAGATGAGACCCAGCGTCATTCAATTCGTTCTTGAAGCAGTTGTTGCGGTAAGATGATTCCTTTTTTTATTTCCACTTTTTATTGTTCCCTTTCCTGACGACAGAATGCAAATCTCGAAAAAAAAGAAGCTCGTCTGCAGGCGCTTATTCCATCGTGCACTGTGACCAAAAAAGAAATTTATGCATAATAGCACAAGTTCAGTATAAATCTTGTTCCGGGACACATCTTTCATTGATCTCTCTGGATAGAGCGTAATGAACTTGAGTTTGCTTGCTCCTTAACTTTTTACAGTCAACATGAGAGCACGGAAGCAAGGGGAAAATAGATTATTCTACTTCCAGTTTTTTTCCTTCAAAATGCTGAGTAGCACGGTTGAACCTTTTTAAAGTGAAAAAGTGTTGTTTATCCAAAGAGGAAAGCTGACAGAGGTTGATTAACTCTCTTGTTTCTTCTCTCATCATCAACTAGGAACCTGCAAAAAATCTTCGTATCTTTCCAACACCTCCCAATAAACTCACCGCTTGAATTTGGAGCGATACGGGGAAGTTATTAGGTTTCGCTGCACATTTCTCCTAAGAAAGGCTGAGTCCCACATAATAGATAAGGAACCTGATTTTTTCCCGTGAAATCCAATTTATACTATCAATTCGCCCCAATATGCTTTTGTTTCTGTCCATTGAATCAAAATGAAAAAAAAACATGCAGGAATCATTTATTCTTCCTTGAATCCTCTTGAGAGTCTTGAAATTCCGCTTAATAATCCAACCCACTCCACCTTTCCACTTGAGAACATCATTGCATTGCATTGCTCATTTAAAACTGAAAGTTTTGTTATTGTTGTGCCCAAAAATTTCCTCTAGAGTCATTGTCCACTCTCATGTGGCGCGTAAGAGCAACATTCTTGGGGACACTTTACTTGTCATATTATTTTAATGATGTCAGTTCCATTCCTAAATCTTTCATTAGATCTTTGAGATAACTTGAGGACTTGTGCAATATGATAAATTTCTTACGATTAAGATATTAATGTATGTTCAGATTGAAGATTTTTTTTGACGAGAACAAGCTAATGCTCAGATTTCATTCATTCCTATTGTGAAATCATAAACCATATACTGCTTTGTGTTGCAGTCAAAATTTTTTTAGATCTGGGAATGCAGATAAAAAGTTGTCTTAAATTGGCCCCTTAGATTAAACTTGAAATCTTACTTATCTTACGAAAGTATATACGTGCATGTTAAAATCTGAGCGAGTACTTTTTTAGAACGAGGTTTTGCCTCAGCAGCATCACACTACGTAGGTATGTGGGGTTCGGACTGGATGCCTTATTCTGCTGAGGGTCCCATTTTCGTAAGAAAGTGACAAGTCATTAAGGGGCACTATTATTATTATTGCTTTGTAGATGCAATCATTATTTCACATTTTTCCGTGATTCTTTCCCACTTTCAACCCAATACCCCTTTATTTCGGTCTGCCGACCTCCTCCAACGTTTTTAATGTGGTGGTAATAATAAACATGGTATTTTTTTACATCTACCTACATGCGTTCCTTTTTATTTAGAGCCAGACCACCAAGAATGTCTACTCATCATTCACTTTTCTTGTCGGCCTCCTTTTTTGAAATCAATGAATCAAACACACATACTTCCTAAATTGCTTCCGGAAATTCCATTATTTTGGAAAATGACTTGGAATTAAAATGAAAGAGCATATAGGTGAAGAATGTTAGGAATAACTTAGGATGATGGAGGGAAAAAAATTAAAAATAGAAATGGATCGAGTTGAGTCGCATTTTTACGCTGGTCCGTAAATAAAGCATGCCTACTTCGTGTATTAAATATGTACTTAAGGTGAGTAAGCAAAAGTCACGTTTGCTTTCAAGTGGTTTTCTAACAACTTGTGTCAACATTTACTTTTGATTTATTTATTTGGAAGAGTGACATTGCTGATTTATTTAGCAGAAGAGGACATCAAGGAATTTTATGAGGTGATGATGCTCAAGCTTAAGCGTGTTTTTCATATTTCCATACTCTTCTCTCCTGTCAAACCCTTGTTGACAAATCAAATCAAGGGATGTGTGCACAAAACGAAACAGCCAACACCAGCAACAGCAGCGAGCTCGAAGTTAATATTATGAATTTATGTTCCACGTCAAATCAAAACTTGCTGGGGGAAAAATAAAGCGCGAATTTGTCAACACCTCATCTCATTTATCCACCAAATCCCCGCATTGGCCATGCAACAACTCAGGATCATTGCACAATGTGTGCTGCAATGCAGCGATCGCTTATCTTTCAGGAAAAATTGTGTTAATTTCCATTGTCACTAAAGAAGGAATGAGAGAAAATTGAGCATCAAGTGGAAAAGTTTCAAAGGAGGAGCTAGGAAGAAACCCAAGAAGAATAAAACATTTTTATTACTTTGCCTTTTATATCTGATAAATTGAAGTAATTCAAGTGTTACTTTTTAAAATTGCTGAAATTGGTTTTGTGGACCGATATGCTTCAGCATTTTTGACGACTTCTGTAATCTGACACACGACCCGATATGGCGCACAGGTTTTTTGGGAGTTTTGAATGTTCTGCATTTGCCTCGAGTCTCAGCATGCATTGCTCTACAAACGAACCATTGTACATTTATTAAAATTCGCTGCGCCCACTCATGAAAATCTAAAATTTCCCAACCGATTTAATTATATGCAAAAATGATGAAGATAATGCTTCATATTAAAAATTTTACAGTATTGTGTTGTGATTTTTTCCATAGCTTCTGCTCGTTGAAGCCTTGAGCAGCAATAGATCAAAACTTGGCGTGGTTGGATTAAGTAATGTCAAGCCATCAACAATTCAATCCTCTTATAGTGAGAATAGGGACATTGGTCCTTATGGAGGTGGCGGAGCTGTGAATACCGCAAGGGAATCTGCAAGACGAATGCGTGAAAGATGCGGGCGCTACTCTCTTCTCAAAGTTTTGTATGACCTTATCTATAATTATAAAGTATCACTTATTATTGTCGTGAAAATTGGTTCGTGCGGGATTTTTATGGCTCAAAATCAATTATTATAATTTTGTCTTATTTACATAAATGCAGACAACAATGGGAAAATATGCAGAAGCGCTGCCGACTCGGTTTCAAAGATCCCTTTCTCGAAAATGAGGAGCGCTCGCGTTACGAATACATTACAAACGTGAATAGTCCCACTATTCCGGATGAAATTGACGATATGAACATAGCAAAACGCTCTCGTCACCATTTCTACAGTGCGATGATGAGTCAGGCGAACAAGAATAGCGAGGAAAAGGACAACCGGTACCGGAACAACTACTACGAAGTGAATGGCGACGCACTGGAATCCTGTTGCCCGGTTGTTTTTGAAGTTATCGCTCCCGTATATGGTCGCATGGCCAGAACAGGTTGATTGTGGTGACACTCCATCGAAATCATTGCGATACAACAGGTCACATGGTTGAGCTTTATAAGGATGAAAACGTGCAGCAAAAGTTCTACGAATACCGCTGTCACAAGGATTATCTCGAGCAGCCCTGTCGATACGTGGACAACCAACATCGGAAGATTTCCAAATGCGTCCAACAATATCTTGACACGTACGCCCTGGTGAGGAGTGAAACCTCTGCGACGGGATGGAGCATGGAAAATATCCGGATTGCCAGTGGCTGTGCTTGCAAAGTCGATCTAAAGAAGGCTGGTCGTAGGCGCAAAAAAGTTTCGCAGACTCAGAGAAACTTTGACATTTTCGGATCTGCCCTGAGGCAAAGAAATAGAAATAGACGGAGAGAATTCCAACCCTTTAGATCCGGTAGTATCATTGACTATTAAGAAATGGGAAGGGGCAGAAGAATCACTAACTAGTCGAGTCCGAGATTTTATGAGGATATTAACATATTGCAAAAACATATCACACTTTACGTGCCAATTAATGATTTTTTTCTTCAAAAATAATTATCTCGTGTGTACATAATGTAGATTCATGTACGTAAATGTATGTACTTATTTATGTTTCAGTTTTTCAATTGATGCTTGCAAAGTTTGTAATTAGGAATATTTATTTTACAATGCTTACAATCTAAATACAGTTAAAATATAGAGGTATTTTTTGTTTTCATTTCATTGCCTTTACACTTACACTGCATAACAATAATGTATTGATCTCGCTCGGCTTTTAAGAAAAAACTTAAAGATTGAAGCTGTAGTAGTTATAGATTGTAGTGATATCATTAGATCTAATTTGATGGTATAATTATTACGACAATTATTCTTTCAAAATGATACTATAGTTATAATCTTTAGTTTTGTATTTTTTTGGGGGAAAATTGAAGATATAGGTGTGAATTCATTTCCCCAATTTATGGTAATAAAACTTATCGGACTACTCGCGAAATACCTTTTTTTAGGTCAGATCTTACCTTTCTACGCGAGCATTTGCTATGATTTGCGCTGATGTTCTGATCTTAGCGCTAGCTAATAGGAAAAACTACGCAAGAAGAATGTATGCACAACTATTCTTGTGAAATAGACAAAAAGCGAGTCAGTTAGTCGATCCAACAAAAAGAATTTTTACTTGAATCTTTCTAACTTGTTGATGGGCTACATTTTGTTCGTTCCTTCAATTTTCACATTCCAACTCGTCATGTTTAACCGGAGCCTGGAAGGACACCTTGTGAAATAATAATGGGGTCTTGGCGTATTTATACTGCCCTATGTACTAGGTATGTAGTATGCTTTAAATCTCTGGAGTTCCTGGCAAGCGTCCAGCACAATCACAACATAAATTGATTGTGACTGTGACAAACTTCCATCCTTGTCTGCAACGCAAACAAAACCAAGATTCGTAGTTAAAAAGTGCTAATCTATCAAAAATTTGGCCATGTTGAGATTTTGAAGAATTTATTGGATTGTTGAAATACCTTAGAGACTCTGGCAGACTCACATCATCCTCTTCACAGCTTGCGGAGTCGGATGGGGAAACCTGAGAATGGATGTTGTTTTATGTTTAAAATATATTCTCAGGGATATTATCTCTAAAAAAATCATCCTTTCTCACCTTTTTGAGGACTTTAGTTTTATACCGCCGAGGTCGGCAACGGAAGAAACCGTTGAAGCACAAGCGCGTCTTACACTCCGCTGTCCGCACAAACCTGGGGTAGTGATCGATTCCCATATCCTAAATTGCAAGAAAATAAAACGAATAATTTTTCTGTACTATTGGAAATGAAAATAAAACGAAATTATTGTAGTCGTAGTCGAAATTTCGTAGTCTAAGTCACATCTAACTATCTAACCTGCCACTCATATTTTGTTTCACAAGTCCAAGGTAGAGTAGAATCTTGAACTTCCGTTGGACTACTCCCCGTCGTTCCGCTTCTTTTTCCTTGCAATTGCCGATGCTGCACATCTCGCTTACGCCTTTCTGAAGTTTGCCGATACTCATCACTTTTTACCTTTTCGTCCACTTCATCTTGAGTGAAAGCGAAATAAGAGCGTTTCAAGGAGGACCCTAGCATCGATCTCGTAGCTGGCAAGAAGGCATGGGAAAATGCTCGGTGTTAATTTGCCCCGGTATTTTTACGAGGATCTAATTTATGCTTTCAACAAAAGAGATCTCATCATCTTTAGCTTTACCGACTGACGGCCCTCCGCAATCCTTCTTTCTTTTCGGCTCACTCACACCAACCTCCTGATCTCCGCCATTGTATGGGAACTGCCGCTTTTGGTAGATATCCAAAGGAATCAATGAAGTCAGAGTTGATGATCGTCCAACAACTGGGTCAACTGGTGCGGTTTCATCGGACATGGTGATCATTATTCCACCTCCCGTTTGGCCACCATTTAAGGCCTCAACCTCTAGATCTGCTAATTGGGAGACTTGATTCAAACTGGATGGAGACCTCTCTCGAATGCCTGCGTGGTGACGATGGTGCTGGTGCTGGGGTGGGCTGACGTAGGAGTCGGGACGAGATGAAAAAAACAGGGGAGGATTCTCACTGTAGCCCGAGCTCTGGTATGCTAGGGCTGATGTTACCGAATTCCGGAGATTCCAGCAGAAGAGTATGGTGATGATGACAAACTTCGGGAAGAATATTTGAACAAAAATCATGCACAGTAAACGAATAGAACATGTAAAAATGTAAACGAAGGTAAAAAAAACTCATGATAGACAGCAATACGTACACAAGTTAATCCACGTACCATTTTCAGATGGAGTGAATCACTTATTCCGATTGGAACAAAGAGTTTGAAGGGCAGACCACTTGAGTGTCGAACGGGTGTATTGTGCGAGTGATAATAGAGTACCCTTCGACGACAACTGTTTGCACAACTGCTAAGGCTTGTACACATGCCGCAATACAAAAACGGAGATGGTGGCTCTGGTGGGGCTATCTGAGACTAACTTGAGCAAAACGGTTTGAACAGTTAGAAGAATTAGAGTTCAGACAGTCCTAGAACCAATCTTCAGGCTTGAATACGTTGAAGTCGATTGGCCTCACCGATTAATTTTTATTTTCTCCCGTTGAGTTGAAAACGTCCCTTACTCTTGGAGAAACAAAGTGAAAAAGTTTGAGAAAATTCTGCGTCATTTATACCCGTCGCGGTTTTTATATAGGTAATTTTGTTTATCCAAACAAAGTTACAAATACCACACTTTTCATTCCACCTGACAAAGTTCTGAACTTATTAAGTGCTACAAAGACGCAATCAATTCCTGATGTAGGCACATTAAGTATTTTTTGGAAGATTACATCAAGCCTTTGGCGTACGTAAGTATATATATAAGGATATTTAAGATATACTTAATTATGTGCTTGTATTCGAGATGATGATGACAATTTTTCGTGGTATCCCACGGGAAAGGACACCCCAGATTAATTGGCTAGATTTGCTACCATTGCATTGGCAAATATTAATAGTAAAAGTCAGAGGCGTAATTCAAGTATTTTAAATAAAGCTCTCTGATGATGCCTATGTGCTTTAATCGTAATTTGGATGAAAGACTCTGATTGATTTCTTTGTATCAGTCTAGAAAAAACGCTGCTCACAATCCTCAGGGAATTGAAATAAAAATATCCTTTAATCAAAATCTTGACATTTAGGAGAATAAAGCGGCGCGTAATGTTTTCTTCATTTTTGGACTGAAGGGAGAGTGATGGGATGGACAGAATCTTCGCTATTTATACGCAAAGATGAAATGATCAGCAGCCGGAAACAGGAGCATCATCATCCTTTCACGACCCAATTCACCGGAATCGGATGGAGGTATATAAAGAATTGATCCTAGTAATAAGTAAGTATAAACCGTCCGTACCAATGTTCACAGATTTGATGTATCTGACTCGATTTGCTACGAAGACTTGTACTTACTTTGTAGATGAGAAAAAAACTGATGCACAATATTTTGTGGACGTACAGATATTTCGGGGCTAATATCATTTAATATCAATGAACTCTCTGGAATCTGGGCCTGAATGTTTCCCACACACAAAAACGTATGCAACTTTGCACTCGTTCTGGATTACATCGACTTTATGTTTCTGCGAAAATGTAAACCGTAATTGTACTTGAAACGAATTTAAAAATCTGACACATGCAAATAATAAAATAATTGGTAAAAGGTAAACTGATTAATGGGACTTGTAGTAGATGAAATCCTTCCTAAGCTTTATCTGACACAA
>JAHZNH010001700.1:0-10753 GCA_027744355.1 Tyrannoseira gladiata | reverse complement strand
CATGATTTCCCAATTGCGAGCATCAGCTGCATCATGATTTGTGGTCGTATTTTATTCTACTTCATGGCCTACTGAACATTTCACATTTTGCAATCGGGAGCCACATACCGAGTACGATGTTACAATTATTTTGAAAGTTACGATGATTGTAACCCTCATTTTTAATCCTCATACAGAGGAATTTTACATTACCCCGAAGAATTCGGTAATGTAAAAATGAAGGTTACAATCATTGTAACCAAAGGGGCAAAGCGAGATGCGGAGCAAAGGGGCAAAGTAACCGTAATTTTCCTCTGGTCGTTGACCGTTATGACTGGAAATGTAGGACGTTGTTTTTTATGAGTTCAGCAACTCATGTTTCAAGTTCGAACCAAATCGCCCCAGGTATTCCAAAGTAAATGCCTTAATGACCTCTGACTCTTTTGGGGTACATTTGGAAAAGTTTTAAATAGTTGGTTTCTACAAGGTTCTCTAAGGGCTTTTCAACGAGGTATCACAATGTATACCTTGGTATTAGAAAAAAACGGTTACTCCCTCATCCCCTCCCTCTAACCAGTAAAGCTGAAATCGTATAGGTTTTTTCGTTTAAGTTCAGCAACTAATATTGCAAGTTTGAGAAGAATCACCCCACGCGTTTCCGAGTGAATGTTTTATTGACCTCTTACCCCTCGGGGGTAGATTTTCAAAGGTTTTTAATAACTGGATTATACATAGTTTCCCTACGGCTTTTTAATGAGGTATTTAAAAGTATATAATGTCATTTAACGGAAATCGTTATTCACTCCTTCTGCCTCACACCGTTGATCAATAAAGTTTCGTAATAAGTTTAGGACGTCCTATTAGGTTTTATGTAAAAACTATCCCTCCAGCCATTCCCCCCTTTGATTGAAATGCATGAGGTTCTTTCTTTTGAGTTCAACTTCTACTCCAAGCTTGAACCAAATCGCCCCAGTGGTTCTAGATGCTTTGATGACCTCTGATCCCTTGGGAAAACATTTCCAAAAGTTTTGAATAGAATAGCTGGTTTCTACTTGGTTTTCCCAGGGCTTTCCAACGAGGTATCACAAGGTATACATTCTCATTTGAAAAAACCGTTACTTTCTTCCACTTCCTCCTACCGTTGACCGTTAAGGCTGAGATTGTTCGAGGTTTTTTCTTATACCTAAGTTCAGCAATTCATATTCCAAGTTTGAAGAAAATCACCCCAGGTATTCCGGAGTAAATGCTTTAATGACCTCTGACCCGTCGGGGGTACACTTCCAAAAATTTTTCGTGGTTGGTTCCTGCATGGTTTTTCAAGGGCTTTCCAATGAGGTATGATCACAAGGTATACGTTGTCATTTGAAAAAAAACGGTTACGCCCCCCCTCCCTTTGACGGTTATGGGTGAGATTATCAGAGGTTTTGTGTGATGAGTTCAGCAGTTTGCATCTCAAGTTTAAAGATAAACGCGCCCCTGGAATTCCGGAGTAAATGCTTAATTGACCTCTGATCCTTCGGAGTACATTTTCAAAACTTTTAAAAAGGTTTTCCAAGGGCTTTCGAACGAGGTATCACATGCTATACATTGTCATCTGAAACAAACCGTTACCTCCCTCCAACCTTTGACCGTGCGCATGCGCCAAATAAGCAACACCATGCGATAGAGTTTGAGCTATTGTATCTGGCGGGTGATTTGTTTGGGGTCTTGAAGCTCCCTTCAATACCCTGTCCGATAACCTCAATTCTTAATTGGGGAATGCATGTATGTTCATATTTATATAAACTTTAGAGGTGATTGAATTGTTTTATTTGTGCATTGGACTTTCTATAGTTTACTGTGCATATGGGCAAGGTTAGAATTTGAACGCAAAGTTACCCGCGGAAAACGATAAAAAAATTCTGTGTATGCGCAAATAGACGGTAAGTTGTAAAATGAGAGGTAAAACGATACCATTGTAACATTTGACATTTTACATGCAACTCGGTATGCGGGTAGGCGATTACCATTGTCAAATACATTGTAACAACGTACTCGGTATGTGGCTCCGGGAGTTTTTCTTCAGAAAAAAACAGACATTGCGTAGGCCACCATGCTCACATCTCAGGGATTCATCCATTCCGATGCATGTGCTGCTTTTTCAACTACCCAGCCCAACACAAATTTCCTTTTTTTGTGCTTGACTTCTCCCAACTTCCTTTTTTCCGCGGATGCTTTCCTCTTGGCTAAACCGAGCCAAACCCATAAGCTGCCACAACCATACCCATACCAGTACCTTCTTCTCCCACGCACCACAGATTCCAGCAATTATATATTTTTTTGCATGATTTTCTCTTATGATCCGGTCGGTGCGCTTATTTCCTCCATAAAAAACTGGTCCCACTCACTTACTACCACCAGTACCACTGATGATGATTCTCCCATTTTAGGTGAAATAAAAACCACTTTCTAAAGCCAAGTCCCACATCATGGCATTGGCATGGAGACATTGAGTTGAGGTGAAAGCCACACAGATTTCCCCGCTATGGAACTTAACAAACCATGCATAATTCCATGGAATTATGTGATTTCCATTCCATAGGTAAGTATTTCGCAATTTCTCTCCGTCGACGCCTCATTTTCATCGAACCTATGGAACACTTATTTTCCCTCACTTCACATCAATGCAAGCGTACAGCAAAACTTCACCTTCCTTCCTCACTTATTCCAGGATGCTGGAGCAGGAGCTAGTTCATATTTTATCACTCGTTCTTCTTTTCATCCCCATTTTTTTCCATACTCGCTCAGATATAGAAAGACTGAGGGAATGACAACACTCCCTAAATAAGTAAGTGGTACGGAAAGTAATTGCGTGATGATTGCTCACTTGTTCACTCATGGTCGCTTCACTTCACCCTTGTGGCTCCACGCACATGCACACTCACTCACTCTCACATGTTCCGCGCTTCTCTCTCTCCAGAACATAAACTTTTTTTTAAGAGAGTGAAGCCAAAGAAAAGGAGAGTGACTTTATGAGTTCCACCACCACACCATACATAAGTACAGTAGTGAGTGGGCTATGGAGCTAACCACCCAACCATCAGTGAAAATATTGTTACCGACAAGACACATAAATTATTTTCCCATTTACTTCAACACTACTAACTAAAGGTACTCATACGTAATAGTGGCACTGTTTCCGCTATTTTCGGTGAATTATCCCGACATCAAAATGAAAGGATATGGATGAAGAAACAAGTTGAGTAAGAAAGTGAAAGTTTCACAGGGAAAAAAGTGGGAAAAGAAGGAAAGGGAAAATGAATAAAAACGGGAAGAAAATCCTATATGATGCTATGAGTATTTTTTTGCGAGGAAAAAAGGGACTTTTTTCGCGATGGATGCTTAGGAGGCCCAACCCAAGCTATATTTTATAATGAAGGGGTTTCGGATAACATTAATAGTTGCAAGGAGTCAAGCTAAGAAACTTTATGGGTTACTTTCCATTTTAGTTAGCCCTGCCATGGCATCGCATGGCAGTAGGCACGGCATCATCATGCCAAATGTTATATGGCGGTGGCATGCATTGTGCAAAGTTTTTGGCAGCACGGCTCCTGCTGCACGGCTTCTCTTCAGGGTTGTTATTATTAAGTAATAAATACATACGTGGAGGTAACAAGAAGAAAGATTGCACAATTTTCATGGGAAAATAAAATGTTCGTTCCGTTCCCCAGAAATGTAGAAAAGTAAAAGGAGTCCAAACTCCCGCTCCAGTAGAGGACTTCAACTCGTGAAAAAATCAAAGAAGCTTTCACCGGTACCTATACGCATTCCGTTCAATTTTTTCGCGAAATATTTTCTCCTCCTCTTGAAATATATGGGGTGGGGAAGATAGCTTTTCTCGCCATTTTCAAAATCCAATGTATATAAAAAACTACTCCAGCAAAGTTTCTTTCCTTGATTTGGTATAGTGTGCAATGTGTCACTGGAACAGGAAAGGGAGGCGAGGTAACTTTTGTACAAATCATTTCAAAATCTTGTTATACTCTCCTTTCCCGAGTAGAGTATTGATTGTTAGCTCGATTTCATTCCGGGGGAAAATTGGATGGAAAAAAAGTATCAGGATAGGATGGAGAAAAACAGGAGCGGCACATTCAATCTTTATTATAGCGGTTCAATTGAAAGACCTACATTTTTTAACTTTGTACAGTACCAAAAAATATATATTGCTTTCTTCCTCTCCGGGAAAGAAACGATTTCCTCTCCAGCTCCTTCTCTTGTGTTTAGGGGCCATTGCTATTTTTTGTATTTTTTCAAGCTATTATTACGATATAAAATGATTTACAGCTCACATTTGAAAATGAAATAGGGATGCAGTTTTTTTCAAAAGCGAGGAACAAGTCGCAACATTAGCACTTTAACCTAAAAAGGGATTCCAGAAATAGTACTTAATACTTTTTTCACACTTTTCTCTGAGAGGAATTTCTTCTTCGGTAACCTCTTGGAGCACCAAGAGCAGTAGTAGTGGTGGTTTGCTGAGTGTGTCGTGTCATCGCCATATAATGTTATCTCTGTGCTCAGAACAATAACCACCTATCTGTTTCCCAGTCCCGTTTTTATTGTCATTTGCACACATATTTTATAGGCTCTCATCTCATCCCACTAAAAAATTTGCCTTAGTCCCATTAAGATGTAATAACAGAAAGAATCTTGGTTCGTCGAGGGATCGATCTCAAAGAAAAAAATGTAGGATGTCGCGAATATAGCAGTATCAATTATTCTTTTAGGATGACTACAATGGCAGAATGATGGTGTGCTATGGCCCCGTACCTTTTCTGAGCCCTTTTTCTGTTATTAATAAAAAACGAAAGTGGAATGCATCATGATGGCATTTCCCTCCTCTCACTCCCGTTTCACACGGGAGGTCAACTAGAAACGATGTTTTACTCTTAGGGAAAAAATAGAAGTTTTCACGTCGATAGAGTGAGAACGTTCATCATCATCATCATCAGCATCATGATGGCATTTCCCTCCTCTCACTCCCGTTTCACACGGGAGGTCAACTAGAAACGATGTTTTACTCTTTGGGAAAAAATAGAAGTTTTTTTTTTCGCGAACAACTTTTTTTGCAGGCTGGAGCAAACGATGATCATGATGATGATGATGATGATGATGAACGTTCTCACTCTATCGACGTGTACCTTTAAGATATGCAGGGGCATTTTGAAAGGAAATCGATCCATAATCCATTAATACCCCAATTTCATTTCCCTCCTCGGCAGGGTAGTGGAAAAGAATGGCCTGGTCTGGCCTGGCATAGTCCAAGAACCACTTCACCAATCCATATAAGTGAAACGAAATGTGTAAAAAAAAGAGGACACAAAAGTGGAAAGAGAAACGAGCAAGCAAAGCAATCCAAAACCAAACCAGAACTAGTCACTGCAGGACAAAGTCCCACAACGGTCCAGTTTGGGGAAAATGCAATGCATTTTCCATTTCACGGAGGTATTGGCCAGCACTCCTCATATTTTCCCTCGGAGATCGGGGGAAGTAGCTTTTGAACACTATAAATCATTAGAGTGCTTGTCAGTCGCTCTATCTATAATGGATGTTGCTACAAATCTACTTTTCCCATCTTCAATTTAGCCTCCTGTCTCCCACTCCGGGATCGTGAATACGGAACATGAAGTTAACGTAATGGGTAAAAACTACTTCGATCTACTACTACGCATAAATTTTTTTGTGCATGCATACCACTACCACTACTCCAGCTTTCATAGGATGGAGATGGAGACATTGCCTCTCTTTGGTGTATCATCATCGTCGTCGTCATCATACTATATTTATCAACTGACACGTGAAACTATCCTGGACCCCTGACTTAGCCTCAGCCTTTTGCTGTTGATAACTTTTGACTGAAATAAATCTCGCTAGCTGGATAGATGCTCTCCCCGAATGTCCATCTCAATCACGGTTAAAGTACCCTTGAACAAAAAAAAACAACTTCATTTTCCCACTTCAAGTGAGAAAAGAAAGACCCCGGGACCGAGTAAGTGAGTGACTTTCCCTAGAAGCTCGGAGACATTGTAAGGAGTAGGCACGACGATTATCTCCTCGTTTTCATCGACGTCCACATCTTTGACTCTGTCTCATGTCCATGGCTACTTACTTGCTTGCACTGTTACGGAACGGCACGTATAGACCGAGCTAAAAAAGATGAAGTTGACAGAGTGCTCATGTTTCGGGCTTCGAAGGTTATTGATGAAGGAGATTGGGAAGTGCGTCGTAAATATGCTTTACTCATACTATATCGCGTTGAATAAATACTGATGTTTTCGTGCTTGAAGAGCCAGCTTGTGATGTGATCGAGTAGTCTTTTTTTTATTTTTCCTTGAATAAAAAATTTTTAATGCCTTTTCCATCAATGGCAAGTCGTCATAATCCTTCCCCATTAGAAGGACAAAATTTCCCATAAACTCCACCAGTTTTCCATTTAATTAGATGAAAAAGCAATTCCCGGAGCAATTAAAAGTAATTGCGTGAAAAATATTTTTAAGTGCTGGAACGTGTGTAATTTCTGAATGGAAACTATTATATCCACGTGCTTTTCTTTCCAGCATTAAATATTTCACACGAAACTTCCCCCAAGCCATAATTATTAAAATTGTGGAGTGGAATGGGGTGATGTAAGCAAAAACATTTTGCATAATTAAAAAGGGAAGAAATTAACTTCACTCACATTCCACGTTGAAATGCGCCATCGCCCGCAGGTAGTTGGAGGAGAGGGCTAGAGAAGTAGGTGAAAGGGGGCTGGCCGACTCGTGGAGATTGTTGCTTGTACTTGTGAGACTCCCAGGTGCATTTCCATCACCTCCTCCTCCATGATTCAGGAGCTCGTGGTCCACGATGCAGACCACGCTCTTGTTGTGATCAGTTCTTGAAATGTTCCCAATGGTGAGGGAACTGCGCGTGATATAGATTTTGTCGTCTTCAAGGTAGTCCGAGCGGATCTCGCTACTGTTGGTCAAGTTTTTGGAGCCCAAAAACCAGTATCTGGGGACAAGTAAACACAATTAATGTTTGATCCAGAATTTTCCTCTTAACCAATCAATTTACATTCTGGAAGGTCAAATTAAATCTTTATGGGGACTTACATTTTCGGCGGAGGATTGCCTCCCTCCACAACACACTGAATGTTGGCTTTATCCTTCTCGCGANTAACCAATCAATTTACATTCTGGAAGGTCAAATTAAATCTTTATGGGGACTTACATTTTCGGCGGAGGATTGCCTCCCTCCACAACACACTGAATGTTGGCTTTATCCT
This sequence comes from Tyrannoseira gladiata, assembly GCA_027744355.1. NCBI lineage: Eukaryota > Metazoa > Arthropoda > Collembola > Entomobryomorpha > Entomobryidae > Tyrannoseira > Tyrannoseira gladiata. Next base: position 3,471 of record JAHZNH010001700.1, on the reverse strand, counting down.
TCTCGCGATAGGTCACTCTTGTGGACGCACTGGAGGACAAAATCTGGGGTGAGGACGGTAGTACGCGACGGCCATCAAACTCCAAATGGACTGCTCGAGGTGCGGCTGGAAGTAGAAAACAAAGTTATGGAAAAAAATGTTATTTTCCCGGAAAAAAATGATATGAGGTCCCGGTGAGACTTTTGGGCTGTAAAAGCATCAAAAAAGCTTTTTTCTCTGAGAGGATATTGAAGGAAAAACTGCATGGGGACTGGCTGACTGAACCTTACAAGCCTTTACATGTAGCAATATCTTAGGGCAAAGCAATTTAAACAATTGAAAGAGAAACAATAACTCGTAAAATCGCTTGTCAAATCGAACTAGAAAGCTCAAGGATAGGAATAAGGAAACAACACAAGTAAATACTATTGAACTGAATTGAACCGAGATAGCGAGATGGGTTTCCTGCTTCCTTGATACCATAATAATAATAAACATTTCTCTCCCGTCACTCGAGATAAGGGCGGAGCGGAACGGAGCGGCTGAGAAATTTGAAATGAAATAAACGAAGTATGTAAATTGAGCTGCTAATCCTATTCAACCGTAAAGAACTCCCAAATTCGGAGGCGGCGGGAGCCAATTCACCGGGAGCACAACGCCACGGCCGCCACATGGCCTTGCCACATCGAAGGTTTTTTTCCCCGGAAGAACGTGTGCATCGTGAAGTCATAAGTTGTTTGGTGGAGTGAATATAAGGGAAGATTTTTTATTTGAAGAGTTACGTAAATTCCGTAGAGATTCGTTTTTCCCTAAATAAAAAACACAACATCAAACAAAGCAGTTTAATCGTTTTCTCTCCCATTTTTTTCGTAGGAAAAACGAATGAATCTACGTAAGGAAGGTTCGTATTGCTCTGTGAGCATTGAAAATTGTGGCACTTCCCCTCCTTGTTTATCCGGCAAAACTTTACATTGCATTAAATAAAAATGGAGAAAAGGAAAATATTGCTTTGCCCGCCTGCCAATCTTCTTTCACTGGAGGAGGATATATATATTCTACGAAGCATTGACTTTCAGTTTGGCGTTTTCGCCTTGAATATTGGTGAATGCAACTGAGCTGAGCTGAGCTAAGCAAAACCCAACCCAACCAAACTCACTTTTTTTTCTTCTCTCCATGGCTTCGGGATAATTTCAAATGGAAATGCAAATACTTAGGTGGATAGATGGATAGACCAAAGAACAGTAATAACTTTCTTTCTTGCTTAGTCATACAATCTCCTTTAAAATCCTATTTCAGGGGGAAAGCTGGAGTTGGGACTTGAGACTCGGGAAACAAATATTATTTTGTGCAGGGTTGCATTGAACAGACAAACCTTCAAAAAATAATGGAGCAAGGAGCTGGAACCAGAGTCAGAGCCAACCCAATGCTCTGGCATTTTTACCCTGCATTATTACAAAAAAGGCTCTCCTTCAAAAAATCGTGTGAGATCAAGTAAGCTGGCGGGGAAGGGAAACACGTACCATAGCATACCATCACCATCAAGAGAGATTTCTTGACGGATGATGCAAAAGCAATGTAATCACGGTCTCATCGTCATCTTATCCCGGGTTTTTAGGAAGGAGTGTGGTGGAAAAAAAGAAATTTCCATCTTTAAGTGCATCCCAATAACTGACACTCCACCGCATGAATATAACGTAATCTCGAGCTCATATCTGACAATTTGACAAGCTTCCTTGGGATGTCTGATATGATGATAACGCAAACATTACTGTCTCTTCGGAAGAGATAGAAAAAGGGAAAGTAAAAGGGATTCTTTCTTTGGGATGGCTTTGCATCGCACATTTTCTTCTCTTTAGTATCCTTCCTTCCTTCCTCCCTAATACGCCTTTTCTTTCCGATTCCCCAAAAGTTCTTCCCCTTTCTTGAATGAATTTGTATAGTGAATGTGAATAGTTATCATCGTCATCATCATCACGATAGTAAATGAAAGGTACTTGTTCCTCTTGTTGGCTTACGCGTCAATCCATCCATCCATCTAGCCCATTTTACTACTGTATTAGCAATACTCACGCCTATTTTTATGTGCTCGAGCTGAAGCTGAAGCCAGCTCGTGAAGGGAGAAGTGTATCATCAATATCATCATCATCATACATCTTTTTAACACGAACTCCAGCTCCAGTACTTTTGATCTTATCTTATTTTTGGAAAGAGGAAAAATCGTTCCTTTATCGATCCCCCACTCATTCATTCATTCATTCATCCCACTACTCCCCTAAAAGAGTGAAAGCGGAGAAATAAATAGAAGTGCAATTCAACATTCCAGTAAAGGAATTGCACCCGAAATAAATGGAAGTATTTTCTTTTTGGATTGACGCGATCGAAATTTTTTACGTTTTCCCATTGCCTGGCAAGGAGCCTGATCTGGATGATGATGAAGAAGGAGACGCATGATTTTTATTCTTTTCCTATTTCCCATTCATTTTCCCCATCCCGAGAAGTGAAGTCGTCTTCGTCATATGTGTCTGTTTGGTTTGAGCTAGCTCTTTAGCTTTTTGTTGTTGTGGAGGAGGACACAAGTCAGAAGACAAGGCGAGTTTTTTCCCCATTTTTATGCCAGTTTGTTTTCTTGCCTCTGGGGCCCAAACGTAGAAGTGAAAGGACGAGGAAGGAACACACGCAGCAGGATCCGGAACTTGCCTAAACTGTCCTAAAGCAACTTTTTTGTCTGTTCAACTTCCCTGAAAATTTACTTTTCCTCTTGGAGTTCCCCTTTTTTCGTTTGTCTTTCGAAAAAAGAGATTCCAGTTCCAGGCTTTTCTGTTTTCCACCAAAACAAGAAAAAAAATCGTGTGAGATGGGAAGAGTGTGTGTGTTTGACTATGTATAAATAAGCATGTGAGATAAAAAATGCCTTCAATGCAGCGAGAGGAGCAACATCAACGGAGAAAAACGGCCTTAACCCTGGTTCCTGTTCACCAGACTTGAATCCCTCCATCCGGTCGGATAGGGATAGTTGGGAGCACTACGACTAAAATAGTATATTCTTCTCTCTCCGAAGCAGTTTCCAAGTTTAAGGAGACGCGACAGAATAATATACGCACGTTAAATATTTTTATGTATGACGAAGACGATAACAGTCAAGTCAACTTGGAAGCCAGGCCAGCGCCGGCACTGTCAATGCACCACCAGCGGCAAAGGAGACTTGGCCCGGTCCCCATGAAAATAATTCGTTTTGTCCTTAAGAACGTACTAAAAATAGGAAGTGAAAAGGCAATTTCACTTCACTTCATATACTTTTGCATCATCTCGACCAAAAAAAAAACGTTTGCATAAGTCCTATGACACCGGCCCGGGACATAAAAATCTTATTACGGGTGTCGTTCAGATATAGGATATTCCCAAGGCTTATCCGTAAGATACCTACTGAAGACTGAGGACACGCCATACCATATCATCTCAAGAAGGGAATATTTTGGGGGGCTCATATGAAGA
>JAHZNH010001699.1:0-26830 GCA_027744355.1 Tyrannoseira gladiata | reverse complement strand
ACAACAACGACAGCCAAACCACACGACGTTAGATAATGTAGGCATGAGCCTACCAAGAGGCATGTGACAACAAGCGACAAGGCTGGCGAGTGAGCGAGTGGCAAGTCTCATTTAATTTTCCCGTTTCAGGAGTAGTGAAAGCAGGAGATAAAAAGCGAGCCACAAGGATGAATGGCACGGATGACTCCAGTGGGCTTTTGAAAATGTCAGCTTTTAACATAAATATAGTTAAACACTAGTAATCCAATCCATCCGTCAGATCGGATTTCTGTTATTCATATAGATAATAATGATGGTTATCGCGATCGCGGTAGAGTTCCATTTAATACATCAAATTAAAGAATCCGCTCCACCCCGGATCCGTTCCAGACAGGAAAAACGAGTAGAATTATACCATAAATATTTTAGCCTTCAAGCTTGATAAACAAGTGATAACAAGGGTAGTTTTATAGAATTGTGAATGCTTCCATTCAGAAAGGAATATAAAAATTTTTAGCGTTTCAATATTCAACGGTTTATAGTCGAGTTCAGCACTGTGATGGTGATGGTCAACGAACTCTGTCACCAACCTTCGGCGTAAGTGAGTAAATAAAACAAAAGTAGTTTATACATAAACTTAATTGCTCTTGTTTGTGGAGCTGAGTAAACTTATTTCAAGTCGTAAAATCGCGATCTGAAGCCTCCACAAAAGGACTGTAGAAGCGGTACCACCACCGCCATTCCGATATCTCCACTTTATGGCCCCACGACTACTTAATCTGGATCAGATCAATAGCAATAAACATGTGAGGAAAATTGGCGGAATTTTAAAGTGGATTTCACGATGCGGAAAACTCCCCTTTTTTAGACGAGGCTACCATATTAATCTTCCGCCACTCCATTTCCTCCACGGCTTTTATCGTCGCCCACTCCATTCCATAAAGCAGCGTGGTGTGGAATAGACATTTTTACTGGAGTTTCGGTCTGGTCAGTTCCTGGAAGCCCTTGATCCGCTGGAAATGCGATTGGATAATGCTGGAATTCCGTCTACACGGTGCGATGACGGTTGTGTGGTGACGTTCCTAAAAGCACATTTTTCTACCGAACTGTGGAGACTTTTCTGGGTACTTACTTCGGAAGGAATGAGTAACGTGCTCGATCCTTACACATTTTCTCATCTTACATGTTACTTTGCGCTTCCTTTTCTTGGAATTCCTGAGTCGTGACTGTATTATTATTTCGTGGATGGCTGCAGTTGTCATATTGCATCCATCCTACGTGATACAACAAACCGTCCGTCGCCGTTTTTGATGACAGACTTCCTACTCAAAAGCTTCCTCTAATTTTTGGTCTGGTCCGTCATTCCATCTTATATCACCACCATCACCATCATCAATGGTCAGACTCACCCAGTCAGTCAGACTTAGCTAGTGGTAGACGATGCCAATGAGTACGACAACGACGACGACCTAATAATTCCAAGTCTCCCCAAAGAGCAGTAATAATTTTTTTCTATAAGGCACTCCTAAGTAATAAAAGCTCCATACATCCACCCATTTCCCTTAATAGCGAACCCAAGCGAGATCAAAGGAAATGGCCTGCTTCTCCACGATTCCTATCAAGATGGATCATAACCGCCATATAACATTAAGTATCACTTTTCTTCTTCGGAGAGGAAAATTGTTTGAAAAAAAATGTCTTGAGTTTTGAGGTTGACTATGACGGAGTATTTCCCAGAGAAAACTGGTGACTGGTCGTCGTCCTCTTCCTTCTACAGTCACCAATGCCCATAGCATAGCCATTCCAGCGGAAAAATTGAGAATTCTTCCGTCATACCTACCTACCTCCTCATCCTCCTCATGAGTCTCGTGTTGTCGTAGTCAGAGTGGTAGCAGTCATGTCGCCACCACGGCTATGAGTATAGCTTCCTAGAATAACCCATTCAACTTTAAGGGAGTTTTGGCTGTTCACTCGTTCGTTGAAAAATGGCTGGTAGGTATTTTTGGGCGCAGCTTGACTTGGCTTGGCTTGGCTTTCACCGACACTCCTCCCAAATAAAACAGTGAGCTAATACACACGTTGTCTACACGGACGTAATTACTACATTCTACCGTGGAATTACCGTGACTGAGTGAGTGAGTGAGCGAAGGACAAGAGAATTTTCAAAATGTTGCTTTTCCCCCTTTTTACGTCACTTTTATTAATGTGCACTCGCACATTAAAAGCAGGGGACCGATGCTCACATTCAGCTTTCGCGATTAGTTTTTTTCTGCCTCCTCGACAAAAAAAGAGCCGTGCTCCATTTTCCCCGGATATAGAGATTGTGTTTGTTTGTAACGTGCTGAGGTGGAAGTAGTAAGTGGTAGGGACATAGTACGAGGTGTGCATAAGTATAAGCACTAGTACAACTACAGCGACTACCTCAATAGGATGCCGTCTTTCATCGTCAGTCATTATTATTACAGGGAAGGGGAAAGGTATGCCGTGTTATCTGCAATCTGTGTAAACAACACGTGATAAAATCGTCGCCAGTAGAAGAATGAGCTTAAAGAGTCACTTGAAATTGGATCATTCATCATTGTAATTATCATGGTAATGGCGGTAGTGGTGGTGATGGTAGCGCGTAAAAGTTGTCTCTGAGCTCATATGCATGAGCTGATTGTTGACTCGAGCACCGAGTCATTATTGTCGCCACCAGAGATGATGATAATACTTACGTAATGGCAAGAATGATGATGATGATGATTCCTCAGCGCGTTATTTATTTCAAAGAATTTCACGGGAAATTCCCCACTAATTTCTTCCAGGGAGCAGGGCTTTTGTTCAGAAAAACAGTTTAATTTTTCAGCATGGTGATTCGATTGACGGTTTCTTGGAATGTAAACAAGGCGCTCTCGGGAGTAGGGTAGTGATGCATACGCGGATGTAACTAAGCATGCAGTTTTGTGTAGGTGGCAGTGGCAGGTGGACGGCTACAATTACTATTTTTTCGGCACTGAGTCAGCGTTACAAAAAAACGCTGGGTACGAAGAGCGACCATACCTGTACTCCATTTCATTATCAAGCACACACCATTCCACTCCACTAATAAATATCGCCCACGTTCTCCCCTCATTATTTTCGCCTACGAAGCGAGAGGATCATCGCATGGAACATAATTAAGACATAATAAGTTTGAATCGATGGGCAGGGCGTCATTTAATATGGAATGGTGTTGTCTAATGACGCAAATTTCCTCCTAAAATATTTATACTCCAGTTCATGTGAAGAAACAATGTGTACAACTAGAACAACTACTACTCCTACTCCTACAACTTCCCAATTAAGAAGTCCGTCTCATGATGGGGAGTGAGTCGGGGGGAAAATAATATTCTTGCAAATTTTTTTGTCATATTACTTATTACTTTCTCGCTTCCTTATTACGTACGCCTTCATCATCCACGGCAAACATCGCACCATAAAACATTAGTGGATTCACGGCTAGACTTTCAAAAAGAATTAAAAAATCCTGGGTGGATTAAACTTTTCATGGGAATCAAAAAGAATGAGAAAGTAGGAAAAGTAGTAATAGTAGGAGCTCGCTCGCCTGCTCGCGGTGGGAGCTAACGGGAGCGGCGGTGTTTCTTTGTTTAGGACTTCTCCACTTACTCATTTTTTCTGACAAAGACGGAGCAAACATTCTTTCCGGGATAGTTATTTTCAAGGGAGAAAAAAAGTGAATAAAATGAAGGGTGAACACTACACCCCTGCATTACGTCCTCCATTTTTTCCCCGTAAGTCGCACGTGTCAGCTATAAATTGTAGGAGAGCAAGTTGAGTTGAGTTGAGTTGAGTTAAGTTGCAACATAAAAATTGTAAATCCTTCAGAGCACCTAAGTGTTTTAACCTGAAGTGAAAAACTTGAAACGTGAGAATGCAAGAATAGGAGCGGAGCTGTGACTCCTGAAGAAGAATAATAAAAATGCACGTAGTCAGAAACTTCTCCAGCAACTTTTTTTCACATCAGGGTGAGTAAAGTGCTTACTACTAGTACTAATACTAATACATTAGTATTAGTACTGGTAGAATGTACCTAAATACCCGTATGCTTACGTAGTATTTGTTAATGTCCAAGTCAAACCCGGAGTTTCTCACGTTGCCCTATTTCATTAACTTCGCGACTTCCAGAAAGAAAACAATAAATTTTGGAAGGGAACTTGTTATTTAAGTTGCGAGCGAATTTACCTCACATGCATCAGTGAGTGAGATGTGATACCTATTAATTTTTTCCCTCGTCTCGTATTTCACTTCCAGATCCAGATTACAAACAGACTGAGAGAGAGAAAATAAAACTTCAGAGGAGAGATTCCAAAGCATTACTTGCAGTTCAAACTTCCCTCTTTTGGAAAGATACCAGCTCCAACCGACACAACACAACCACTTCCTTTTTCCCTCTCTCTCTCTCTCCCTCAAATCTTGGGGAAATTGATGTTGACAGAAGTGCATCTGGCTCTGGTTTGGTGAAGTTTGTATCCCTTCGTTTTTCCTCCTTGATGTTATGCAAATGTTGACTATTTTCCTGGGAAAACATGACTCTAATCATACGCACACACATTCCAATCTAATTCCTCCCCGAGCTCTTTTCCTCCTCTGAAATTGGTATCGCATCCCACAGTCATTGTGATTATACACAGAATTGTATTGATTTCCCTTCTTTTGTTACACTCTAGTAGTACTTCCACATCCCCATCCATCCCCACCACCATTTCTGGAGACTATTACTCCGGAATAATAAATTTTTCGTCTCGAGGCTATGCACATCTTCTGTTGCTGTGCTCGTCATCTATCTATCTATCTATCTCCCCATCGTTTCACTTTCACCAACACACAATTTCCAGGCAGGTGTGTTGTGTTTCCCTGTCTGGCAACAATCTCTAGGAAAATACATATCTGAGCAGGATCATGATGATCATCACCATCCCATCACATCACATCACCGACCGAGTGATCATCATCATCGGGGAAAGCAGGAAGCACCATAATACCATAAGCAAGAAAGCCATTCCACTCACACCCATTCCTCCTCCCCTTATTTTTTTGTTGTGGTTGTGTGGGAAAATCACTGCAAGATCCAAGCCGAGCTTTAACTAAAGTCCCGGGTTCGGCTGGATGGGATTCATTCCCTGATCCTTTAGTCATTTTCCCTGTCGACTTCATTCAAACTCTAGTGCTTCTCTTATGATTTTCCTTTGAGCCATCCTCAATTTAATCTAATGCTCCTTCCAACCAGAATGCAGCAAGAACAGGACTCATCATTCCCAGCCAGCGCCACACGGACTCCTCAATCGCGCCAGTTTTTTTTTCGTCTGGTTTCATTGTCCCTTTCCTTATCATTCTAGATCATCTTTCTAGAAAATCATGCACCAACTAGCACCAACACGACTTACTTCCTCTCCAAGAGCGAACCTACTTTTCTCAAGCACATTTGCAATTTTTCCTGTCTCTCATTCCATCAATTACTTACTCCACTCCCGCGATACAATCTTTTAACGCGGTGGTGCTACTAGTAAGTACTTTTGCTGGGTGATCATTCCTTTTTCGAGAATTGCGTTCGTTCGCACATTCATTCAAACAAAATGGTGGAAATTCTAAGAAGCTGACTAGTGAGAGTATCTAATCCATTACCTCCACTCCACTACATATTTCATCCCCTTACCTGGAAAACACTTTAAGGAGATCCCACATCACATTACACTTCTTCCATGCGCGACTCCCTTCCACACATAACAATATTGTCTGGAATGAAAATGGGAGAAGAAATCTGAGTAATCTCTGGTACACGTTTTAAAAAAATTTTATTACTCGTTTCGCTATTACCGAAAATGTTACATGAATAAAGCGACAGGAAGTTTTGTAGTTGAATAATGTTCCTCTCACAATCTTACCCTCCAGGAGGAGCCTGGATTCAGCCTTCTAGTCAACCATTTTTTGCTGATAGCGTCGTGGCGTGGACGAAGAGGATTTTTTTTCTCCTCGAGAAAATGTAAATTCCTTCACTTCGCATAAAAAGTATGAGCATAAAAATCCTCCTTTTTTCCATTCTCCTATTCACGGCTTTCCCCTTTGTTGCAGGAATAATATACTTTAAGTTAAAAGCCTCCTCCATTTTTACCGTGACAGGGAAGGTGGGCTGGCTGGCTGGCTCGTTGAATAACTCGTCTCGTAGTGTAGTATTCACAAGTGCAGGTGTAACTTAAAGTAGGGTGGTGGTGGGCTGTTTACAATGCTACATAATAAAACTAGATGTTTATGTTGGAGTTGTTTCTCTTTTTTCCAACACATCATAATATTCCCTTATAGCCTGAATACTTTTTTATTGTCACTGGGAAATAACGGAGATGAAGTAGTCTCCAGCTAGTTGGACCGAGATAGTAAAAGGGATGAGTCTATACCTACATACAACTATGACAAGCTTTTTCCCTTTCCTTTGCCTTCAGATCAAGCTTATAAATTTCAGGCAGGCATTTTATTCCGAGTTCCTTTTTTGCGGAGGAAATGAATGTTTGGAGGCCCAGACGAAATGATAAGGTTGGGGAGAGCAACGTTGTAATCAAACGCACATGTCTATACGGCACTACCAAGCAAATGAGGGACTGAATGCTGTTACATGATATGTCTTACATCTTGGAATTCAAACAAATATACAGATTAAACATTAGCCGACATGTATGCTTGACTCAAAGAAGAAGATTGCCGCAGTGAAGGTTGAAAAATGCAACATTTTGAAAACCTACCCAAATGCCAGTAAAATCAAAGTTTCAAAAACTCTCTGGCAGATTTTCATCTCAAATTCGACTCAAAACTATATTAAATCTTTCCGCATTGGATTTGTTTCCCTTAAACCATGGGTACGGTCACTGCCCATGGTTTATTTCAACATTTCCTTCAAAAAAGCATTTCCAGCTCCAATCGTTTGATTTCACGTTTCCGTTCCTCCTCTATTTATCTATCTCGTTTCCTCTTTCCAAAGCAAATATGCAAAAATCTAGAGGAGGAGAAAGTACGTAAGTACCAGTACTTGCTTACTACTACCACTGTTAGTATTGAGTACTGAGTAAGTAAGTACATCACCATCACCCCACATGGACTAGACGATGGAGCGAAACAAGTTCTATTACTTCATCTTTATTATGACAGCATTTTTTTTCTCCCCACTACACAACATATGCCTCTACCCGAGTATGCCCAACGGTGTACTAGACCCTGCCATCTGAAATAAGAATAAACTGCATTCCCCCACTCACTTTATGTCTTCACTCCCACTTTCCAATTCCAAACCGTTACACTCACTTTATTAAAAGTGTTAGCCTCGTCTGGGAACTGGTACTTTTGCTGGTGGTGGCTTTGCTCCAGTTTTTTTTCCTGTGGAAAATGAAAATATTGAAAAATGGACTTGGATGGGCCCAGCCAGTGCAGCATTATTTATTTCATTGCATTACGTAACATAGGGATCATATCGTATCACGATCGCGATGAGGAGGAGAGACCGGAACCAAAGTCATATTAGTGACTGGTGGGCAGAGCTCAGACTCCCTTTTTTTCATGGACGCTCGATCCATTCGTTTTTCGAAAATTGGAATGTATTTCTTATCGTCTCATTTCACCCTCCCTGTGCCATAATTCTCCATCGCGAAATGCAATGCAATCGTAATAGTCAGTGGCCATAGACATCCGTGACCGTCTAACGATTACGGCATGGCTCCTGCCTTCCGTTTACCATGGCCTTGTATTTAATTTAGTGAGTTGGAGAGCAACCACAAAAAATCATATAAATTGCACCCATCGTATCCCTCCACATTCACCCACATGATTGCATCACTACCACTACTACTTCTACTACCACCACATGAATTTATGTAATACACCATGGTGAATCGCATTTTTTTGTGTGGTTCATGTCTCAATGACTCCCCTTTCGCTTTACTCATCTCATTCCGCCGTTTTCTTCTCACATCGCTCCTCTAAGAGCCCCATTATACGAGACATCAAGCAATCGCAACGCTCCCTTAATTTTATTCGGTGACTTGCTCACTCCTCAACAGATAAAAATAGATTTCTCCCTAGTTTCCTCATACAATTTTCAAAAAATTCTCCTTCTGCCTTCTACTTCTTCACTTTCTCCAGTAATTTTTGCTCTCTTGTATTTCCCTTTCCTCCTCTTCCTCCACCATCCCCAAAATTTGTTGTTTATTGCTTGAAGACTATTTTTTTCTTGAAAAATTCACAATCCGATTTTTTACTACAGCTCAAGTCTTAAGCCCATACAAAAATACATTCAGTTCCACACCAGACGGCACGCACCGAAAAAAGAAGCCTTCAAGGATGTTCACGTTGTTATGCCTGATGTCTTGACTTGAAGTGAAATATTCCGTTAAAGATTTTCTGTTTATGTCTTACTGATAATCTATATCGGGAGAAGGTTCTAGAATGATACATATCTATGTGTGTACACGCTTTTGTTTTTTTGAGCGGAGAAAATGAATACATTTCTCCGATACAAGAGGCACATGAAAAGAGTTAAGGAGGATAATATTTATAATTCTTGTAGGACTGCTCCCAAATAAAACATATTAGTTTTTGCCTACTCACTCCCTTCCATTCCATTCTTTTGCTCTCCCTCTTGTTTTGCTGCTATGCTCGCTTGCTTTCTTTTCTACGCTTCATGTGTGCTTATCAAGCATGGAATCGGCCAGCAGAAGAAACAGACATTTCTTGGAAAGGGAACAACAGAAGGAATACATCCCGAGGCTGGTAAACAAGATAATGTGTGGAAGCCATAGAGTATTGTGTCTACAGCAAACTATTTTAGTATTCCGGCAATAAAAGACAAACAAGAGAAAAAATCAAGAAGTTTCAAAAAGAGAAGGAAAATTATACGAGTTTCTCGAACAAATTCATGCAATATGGGGAAAGCAACCTTAAAGGTTTTGACTTTTTCCCATTATGGAATGTCAATCTAGTTTCCCATCCATCACAAAACATTTATTCATTTTGGTTCGACCAAAACTATGTATTTCCTCCTAAAGGGCCAGGATCTTGAAATACCAGTCTACCACGAGAAGAGAAACGTCCTGGAATTTTCTTCTCGTCTTCCTGGAAGAGGAATGCAAGAAACGTGGAAAATCCTCGAAGGAAAGCTTATTTCACAAATACGGAGTAATTTGGGGATGTGCATGCATACCAAATTCAATTTGTGTATTTCTTCCTCCGAACTCGTCCTTACGGGTTGGGAGCTGAGGAATTCATGCTATAAGCATCAGTCAAAGATGAAATATATGAAAGTAATAAATACGATGCTGTGTAGTTATATGTCAGATATATGCATACGTAACTTAGGACAACTTTTTGTCATATTTGTGTCACCAATATTTTTTTCCTGCGTGGGTGGAGGCTATCATCCAAAGCATAATAATTGGCAAGATGAGCAAGGATGCAATGCATTCACAAAGTAAAATAATTGTAACGGTGCATCACTCCTCCTTGATCCTCCCACATGCAAATCATCATTTATTCAGCATCCCGTGGGAGGAATTTTATTTACTTAAAAGTTAATTCTTCCCAACTACTAATTGCTTCCTGGAAATGTAACGAAATTCATGGCGGTCCAGTAATAGACCCAATACTTTCCAGTTTCAACTCCAGTACATACCTCGGGATCCGCTTAAAATTCGCTGATAATTTGATTTCAAGACCCACTCGCTATTCGTAAAAGTTCAGTGATCCACTTTTTTGCTTGCCCCCCACCGAAGTTATAAAAATAATATGGATCTAATTCTTGTATCCCATGCCAAGGGAAAGTTTTTTCCATGTGAATTTTTAATAGTTTCGCTGAAAACTCGTCGAAAATAGCATGAGCGTTCGGTTTTTCGGTTCCACTTATGTATTTTTTCCAACTTTCTTGAATTCATAAAACAATAACACGCAAAAAAAACTTTGCCGAAGTATTTCCTCCATCAAGAAATTAAACTCCGCTTGGGAGTAAGTGGAATGGTCTCTTTTCTAATGCAATAAATTTTCCCTTCTGTACTTATGTTTGCCCCGGAAGTGAGTTTTTCTTTTGCCGTGCTCAACTCAAGTCAATGCTCAATTTTCCTTTATTTCATAAAAATTGGAGGAAAATTGTCTAGAGAGCACATGGCATGCATGCCACTACAATACACACTGTACTGCACGTACAACCAACCAAATATAGTTTTTCTTCTGCTTTTTTCCCAATAATATCGTAAACCCATCATTACTGAAGTAGCTATTATTAGGGAAAATTGCAGCGCAAAAAAAGCAAGCGGCATGGCAGGGCAAGGTAAAACTCGGGAAAAAATAACTTGTTCTTGTGAAAACGTATTCACTGCTGAGGGCAGAGTGGAGCCAGGGACTTTTTTCCCGCTTCCACTCTTCTTCCTCGGTTCGCTCTCGGTTTGACGGAGCTTGAGCAAGAAGAATTGATCTCATAACTTTTAATAAAAACACCACACCAAGCCAAAGAACACACCACAAAAAAAACAAGACTTGAGGGTGTAGCCTCCATTCTGGTATTTTTTGCCTACGAACAAGAAAAAAATGCGAGTGAGCGAGCTCGCTCTCACTGCATAATAATAGAAGCCTCGGCATCACATCAAGTGTGTAATGCATGTAAGACCTAGTAGTAGTAGTAGTAGTATTTCTACGCACTAGCATTTTTTGCTCTACACATTTCATGAATGATATGATAATAACTCAGAGCAATGACGATGAGGGAAAAAAAGCGCCGGCATTCAGGTAGAAACAAACGAGGTGTAGTGCGGTGGTGGTGTTGTAGGAGGAGGTTGTATTTAAGGGTGTATTGTGTTCTTCCAAACTTGGCCTTCTTTCTCCAACCCGAACTCGTTTTTCATTCCACATGAAAAAAACTGAACGCTACGGTGGTAGCAGTGGATGGAGTAAAAAGTGAAACAATATTTTTTTATACGTCCCCTCCTAATGCAATCTTGCCGCAGCACTGTGAAGTGAGTCACGGAGGCAGTAGGTATTCTCCCGGTGAAAATGGAAGCGTGTGGTTGGGGAAAGGGAAGTGTAAATGCAAAATGCTTTTTTTGGTGGTGATGGTAGAAAATGTATTAAAGCTCGGTGTAAAGAAATTAGGCTCGCTCTTGTTCATATCATTTTTTCTGGAAAAAACGTGCTGGCGCTGGTTTTTTTGTGAAGAATGGGATTAGATTATGCTGTATGCGTGTAAGGACGGGCGGGCGATGAAAGGGAAAATGAAGAGTGATAACTGCCATATATAAATTAGCGCTACTTTCGGATGGAAGTACATGAGCATGAGTGTATGTTGTTTCCAAGTAAAGAAGACTATAAGGTGTGGTGTGGTGTGATGGCTTTGATAGTAGCAGTCCTACTTTCCACTGCTCACTCACTCATTTGGAAAGAAAGAGAATTATGCTGATGGGTTTCGCCGAAAGCGCGGAAAAAGGAAATGGATGGGAATGGTAAATATTTTGCTAATTCGTGGGAAAATTGCTTTGTTTGTTGATTTTGATAGGTGAAATTTTAAGAATTTTGGGGAGACGCGGGTGTGTTTTTTGCAGGGGAAAAGAGGGAATACCCGGAGTGTACCTAATAGCTGCGCTGGAAGTGAAGCATTAGATTCATAAGATAGGCATACGTAGTAGGTCAGACAGTTGCTTCGCTCCAATTCGATTCGATCCAACTTCATTGAATAAGTACACCGTACCGTAATAACATTTCTTTTTGTGATGCACGCAATACTTCACAGTGATTGAGGTAGATGAATGGATCGAGGATATTTCGTATGGAGGTAAAGCCCGGTGCAAATGCAATTATTACTACTGCGGGGACTGTAAATGGAACCAAAATTAATTGCTCCAAATGGCGGGGAAAGTCGCTGAAAATTATAGCTTGGAGCTAAATACTCGGGTAATGGTGGAGGAGATATTATTTGGCTGCAAGGAGAAATTTTCTGCAATTACTCGGGCCAATGTCAGAGTCAGAAGGGAGTACAGTAAATGAGCACGTAGGGATTGTGGGGAATTCAGCCGGGAGGAGGTGAGTGGCTTAATGACAAATGGAAATGGATATGCGAAACACCAGCATTAGCCGTCATTTCCGCTTATGAATGAACGACCCATTTCCATCCATCCAAGGTCAAAATTCAGAATTCACAGGGCGTGTAATTACACTGGAGAAACAAGCTCAGACTGAGAGGTTGGACTGCGAGATAACAGCATCGATAACATCTGACAATGCGATACCCCATGATAGCAGGGAGAGGGGGAAGTTGGAAGAAGAATTTTTTTGCATTGTTTCAATGTTTGATCGATGGGAAGGAATTCCTATGGAATGGAACAATCAAAAAGTGGAATGTTAGAAAACGTTAGACTCCCATGGAGGAGCCTAAAGGAAAGAAAGGAGTAGTAGCACTTCTTCTTCGTCTACAAGAATGATTCGTTCACTTTGCTCTATTAAATATTTTACTGACATGTAGACAGGAGAAAGTTGGCACTAGAGCTGCTATGTTGCTATCATCATGAAATCTGGAGCAGTGCTAAATTGTTCAAGGGACTTGAGACACACAAAAGCACGCCTTTTTAAAAATGGAGTAGACATGCCATGCCTTCACGGAGGGGAAAGTAGACAGGCAGAAATGATCATAAATATTTGTTTGCCAAAACTAAATTTCCTGTGTGTGCTCGTTCACTCTCTCCCTCTGGGATGGAGATTGGTTGTTGTTTGGATGCATCAGAATCAGAATAATGCTATTGCATCGCACCGTGTAAGGAGTTTTACATATTCCAAATACTTATGTACTGCAGTGCATTTTACTGCATGTAGTATTCCCTTTTGTTGAGCTGGGTGAGTTTTATTCTGAATTTTTAAAGTACGCGGGAGACTGCAAACAAATTTACATTTTTACGACCAATACCAGTACCAGGACCAGTGGGAGCGCGCACCGTAGATGGATTGATGCACGCCCCGAGTTGCAAATTCAAGGTTGCTGTCCATCCATCAATCCGGAATAAATGCAATTTAGAACTGCCAAAGGAGAGGAAGTCATCTCCCGACAAAATTGTTATCAGAAGGGGAAGGGTTCCTATGCGCCATATGGAGCGCGAAGGGGAATCTCCTACAGGCAAGAAAAATATGTATGTAGTGCTAGCTCCCAGTACTTTCTTCGTCTTTGGGAGGAGAAGCAGAAAAAGTAATTTAGAATTTTGCTAGACACAAGAAGCCTCCAACCAAGACGTCCGTCCATTCGCTCCCTGACTCGCTCGTTCCTTCAGGTATGTTATTGATGTTCTGAAGAAAAAGGACATGGACCTTTTCCTCTAGCCTTTTAATGCTCCATGTATAGATATATCGTTCCCATTCCCTTTTCTTAACTTTCCCCTAAGACTCCCGGGCTACAGGGAATATTAAAATGCTATTTTTATGCAAAAAAATAGTGAAAAGGCTCTGTATGAAAAAATCTGTCAGAGAAACGGAGAAGAGAGAAAATTGAGGATATATATTTTTTCCGTTGGACTAGCCCAACCATGGCCAAGTGTTTGCTTGTGTAATATCCCACGTTTTCCCTCAAATCGTCGGTGGTAGTAGTGGTGGTGGTGGCGGTTGCTCTTGGTTGAAAATAGAATGTCTCTCTTGACTCCGATGACAAGTGACAGGCGGCCGGAGCTTCACACAGTAATGTTATTATGCATAATCTAAAATTCATAACCGTTATCCAAAGCATGAGTACTAGGAGGGGAAGGGGAATACTTAAAAAAGCAGGATGGGATTTCATCCATTCAAGACCACTTTCACTTCCCTACCCTGACATTCAAGTACTGTAATACGTATGTATTTACCACTACTACTATACCTATTATATAGATACCTACCTACTTCCACCAAACAAAGGCCAGGTTCTGGTTCTACTACTCCACACAGAAAAAAACAATGCAAATTGTAGGCTGCCACTGGATAGGATGGGATCGGATGGTAAGTACATATTTGTGATGACGATGACCGCTATCGGCAAACCACATTATATTTTATACATCATTCCAGTTTCACTTTCACCACCAGCAAACTACCCACAAAAGTGCACCCAAACACAATGGCTCCTCTGCTCCGGAGCCACAACCTCACGGATGTGAACACGAGTCGTGGAAAAAAGTCATGACCCTAGTTTCCACACGTCTTTCATTCCATTTTCCCCAACGAGGAGCAGGACTCCAACTTTTACTACTGCGGGGGGAAGTGGGAGAGTAATCTTTCTCTCTGTGATGGAACGGAGCATAACATATGTCTCCATGAAAAAGCAGACAAATGAAAAGTAAGAGTGACAGTTGGAAAAAAAGATGATATATTTATACATTTCCCCGCTTCGCTCAACCCAACTCTCAATTTTTCCCCCTAATCTTCCCTCATTCCACGAGATAAGGGCGATGGGATGGTCTGGGGGTTTAGTTTAATTGGCTAGGAAAATATTATGATCTTTTGCATGCACTGCCCCATAAACGAATAACCCCT
The DNA here is from genome assembly GCA_027744355.1 of Tyrannoseira gladiata. Taxonomy (NCBI): domain Eukaryota; kingdom Metazoa; phylum Arthropoda; class Collembola; order Entomobryomorpha; family Entomobryidae; genus Tyrannoseira; species Tyrannoseira gladiata. The sequence goes on along the minus strand of JAHZNH010001699.1, from coordinate 12,304 downwards.
TTATCGACTCCAGCGCAGGACTCGGGCTTAGGTCCAAAGTCCAGAGAAAACTATTAAATCTACACTTGATCGTAAATATGGTCGGTCCAGCCTTTTTTATTTCTTCCTATTCGATTTCTTTTCTTGGCTACTTTCCCTCGCCTTCCCTTGTCATTTCTTGTCATGTCAAATATTATGACCGGATGCTTATCCAAATAAATACGTACGAAAGTGACATCTTAGCAGTTCACCATAAAATTGTTATTTTCCTTCAAAGTGACATAAAACTGAAATGGCGGGGAGGAGGAAGATGAAGAACTGGAACGCGCGGTGTACGAACTGGTTGTGTCCAACTGGTCGAACTGGCTATACGTACTGGAAAGAGAAAAAATCTCCCTTTATTGAAGACGCTAGCGAGCTACACGACTTCCGCATTTACAGCAGAGTACAAGGACACGCTTATATTCTCTCCTAAGTAGTTTTTTGGTGAGGGCATAGTTACATGCAAATTATATGGTAGCATCCTCCTCATTCCTGTCGTCCTCACTCACTCAGCAAGCAGAGCAGTATGCTCCCATATAGATAATTCGGGACATAAAAGGAGAGAAAAAAGCAAGAATTTTTTTTCTGAGAGGAAGAATTCAAAACGATAATAGTAATAGCGTTGCTCCCATAATACCCCATCACATCACCCTTCCACTGATAACGTCCAAAAGGCAGATACATTTTTTGACGAAATCATAAAGGCTCGTCCTCTTTTGTCAGAAGCTTCAATGCGAAAGAACAAAGAAGGAAGAAAGAAGGAGGAGGAGGCATGCGAAACCATTCCACTTCTCTCTCCTCTTCTTTTTTTCTATTGGCTTTCTCCATTTATGATTTTCTCTTTCTGCTTTTGATCTCCGAGCAAGTTTACAAGTTTTTTTATGCATCGGAACAAAGTAAAAGCCCCTATTTTCTGTCGTGTTGTATCATATCGTTTGTCATAAAAAATAGTTTTTGGTTATGCTATTGCACGCTCCACTGATCCCGAATTATAATGCTTTCGGCTTATCAGCGCACAAAACAACTTGCAGGAAGATTAACTTAAGCAATAGTAGTAGTGGTAAAGCAGCAAAAAAATGTTGAAATGAGGAGAGGAGGGTATATCGCTCCAGTGTAAAACTGCGACAATTTCCTTGATATTCAACTTTTTTCCTCGAAATATTCATTCAAACTGCCTAAAGTAGTCAAGGTCGTGGGATACATGGTCCTTGAAAAAGTAATAAAGGGCCATTGTTGAGCCTATATTAGGAAACAACACGAGCCCACTCCATGGTAGCTTTGCTGTAACGCACCCGACTTTAATGAAAAAATAAGTACTTTGACTGCTAAGCAGATATTTAGATTGACAAATCCAATTTTCAGTACGTTTCGCATTCACTTCCACTAAACAAGTTCCGGAGCCGCTATTTTCGGAGCGAGAGACAAAGAGTGCTTTTTGTGATAATGGGAATAATAATAACAGGAGCGATAACAAGACTGTCTTTCAATGTGACATTCACATTGACCCCGAGCTCCATACCCATAATGCCGCAATGACAATGGTATTAGGTGGAGAAAGCCAAAAAAAACTTCTATTGCTTTAACCACCTTCCTTTTCTCCGCAAATGAACGAACTTCCGCCGCTCGACACTCCCCTCCCGACAAAAAGTTTTTCTTTGAGTGAGTGAGTGGTAAGTACAAAAATGGTAATTTTCCCTTCACGTCCTGCATTACTTACTTTCCATTGTCCTCGTGAAAAATGACAGGACACAAAAGAGCAACTCATTATTTATATTTTCATTGGGGGATCCATTTGTTCTTCCACGAATATTTTATGAGAGGAGAGGGTAGAAAAAATATGGGGGAGAAAGTATTGAATGCGAATTGGAGGGTTCGAAAATCCCCAACTGTATTGTGGTCTGGAGACTTCCAGTTCGACTTCCCGACTTAAAAAGAAGTCAGGAGAGGAGGGGAAGGGAGACATGAATTGCGTTCGAAATAATGAAAACGCTGGTTGACAAAAAGGAACACGGTGAACGATCGCGGCGAGCGAGGTAAAAAACCACACGTACAAAAGTCTCAACTCGACTAAACGTACTTAGTACTCTCGTCATTTTTTTTCATTCTTTCCTTTGTCTACAGCAATACTCTTGCCGATACCATATCCTTCACCTCACCGTAAAAAAGGAAGGCAGGCATGAAAAATATCCTTAGAGGAAATACATAATCCGAACGAAGAAGAGGGAAAAAAGTTGAATGGAATGGAGGAGGATGGATCGGTTCGGTACCTATCTATCCCTAGTAATACTTTTGACTTGTCCTCCCTTAAAATTCAAAGAAACTTCGGAGAGAGAGAGAGACAATATTCAAGTCGACATCAAAAAGTAACCTATCAATTTGTTCCTTATTTCTTCGATTTTGCCTCCTTCTGACTCTGAGCCGATAGCATGATGCTTTTTTATTTGTTGAGGAAAAACAGTAAAAAAGAAATATAAACAATGACGCACACACGTGGAGTCAAGTAAGTCAAGACAGAAGCGGGGAGGAGGAGAAGTTCTTTTTTATAGATTTGAGAAATGCCTATAGGCTGTAAAAAAAGTTTATTTAAGATTTTCGGGAAGGAAATTGACGAGAGATAAAATTCGAGGTGACATGCGAGAAATGATAAGAAATGACGCGATCGCGCACATACACACGACGAGAGAGAAAAAACAAATTCAGAGAAAGTCTGCATCTCTCCAAACTGCCACAACAGTCCAAGCTCAATGCAATGCTCAACTTCAGACTGACTATTCCTCATTTCATTTCTATCGATATGGAAGTTTCGCGGTAGCAACGGATATTGTGGCTTCTGAAGAAATAAACTGAGAGTGGAAAGAAAAGCATTTGGAGTGAAAAATTCCATCTTCAACTGGATGATACCATGATGTGCCCAAAAATGTAGAAATTAACAAACAAGTGGAGAAGTGGACTTACGAAACAGAAGAAACTTCCTATAAGTTGACATTCCATCACGATCAATAAGAAAAGTTTTCCTTTTTTCTGTTCGTCATAACGAGAAATCCCACGATGCATACGGATGGAAGGAGGAATGGGATAAGCGTATTAAAATCAATTGTCTATAGCTAGGGACATATGGATGGATGAATAGATAGATGGATTCTAGGAAAAAGTAGGTAACAATTCTCTTGTTTGATGGCAATAATAAACAAATGCGAATAATATTTTTTCGTCTGTTTGAACAATTGATTGTTTGCGAGTTGACAGAGGAATTTCTCCGTTTGATGGAGTATGAATGCTCGGAGATAAAATCGTTATTTATGGCGAATTGCCGCCGACTACTCGAGACAAGACCAGACAACAACAACAACACTTCGGACCAATCTCTCCTCCAATCTTTTCATGGCTTCGAGGTGTACAGGGATCAGTCTATAGGTGGAACGATGAAGTACCTACCTAAGTAAGTAGTACTGGTGGTACCGTTTTGCATATACAAAGTAAATAGGTACCAGTGGAAAAACACGTTCCTCCATCCACCATTCTTCCTGAGCGCCCATAAAACGTGCTTTTGTGTGTGCATCATTTGTGAAATATTTACAAAGAACGGAAGAGAAGAATCTGCATTCTCCAGCGAAACAGTGTTTGTCAGATGGATGGTGAAATGATGAGAATGGTGATGGGCGCATTGATATTCTTGAAGGCTGGAGGCTACGTGATAATAAAATCGAAACTGTGCTTTGTCTCCCTCCTCTGCCCTCGTTTGGATCCAAGGCTTGAGGTCTGGGTTGCTCTGGTGCGAATCACAAATTCCCTATGCAAAGACGCTTCCATCCGTGGAAATTCGAGGTAGACTAGAAAGCATCTCTCACACTTTCTCTGAAAAAAGCCGAAACCAAGTTTTTCCCCGTCGTTGTCTACTTTTTTTTTCCTGGAAACTGGGCTTGTATCCCTGGAGTAGTAGGAGCGCGTAGGTAAAACTCATGAATGAGGAGGAAGAGTGAATCAAGTTTTTGAAGGAGCACGACCCAATGAGCATTTTAAGGTAAACTCACTCAGATCCGATCCAAATCCTACAATACCCAGAGGCACGAATGGGGAAAAAACTTACGGATTGAACAATATAACCTTGATCCATCCCTATGAATAAATGCTGGAGCGGAAAAATGGGAGTGAGAATGCATATCGAAGCTAAACTAACTAAAAGCAATTTTCATGAGCTACGAGCGCGACGGAGAAAGTTGTGGCTTTGCATTGATGTAATGTGATTGGTTGGATGGCTGATGCATCTGAAAAAATTCCCTCGTGATGATCATTCCCTCACAGCTCTGAAAATGAAAGGCTTTGTGGAATAATGGGGATCGCGCTGGGCTGGGGCGAAAGCTGAGAATTTTAAAGAAAAAAATCCTGCAAGTAGAATGAAATGCTCTCAAACGTTCATTTGAAGAAGGGGTGAGCATTGTGGAGAAAAATGGGACGGTTCTGTTCTGGCTCTGGCTCTAGTTCCAGTTCTGGTTCCCTCATCTGCGCTCCCAATACGTGATTTCGCGGGCTGACTAAGGTTCTCTCGTTGTGGAAAGACCTCATGCATTTTCCAGTTGCTGGAGCGAAATTGGTTTTGAAAATGAGAACGTAATGAAGGCAAGAAGGGGAAGGGAGAAGAAGTACTGATTGTCCTCTATTGTTAGTCATCCGCCGAAATGGAACTTTCTCCTCCAGTGTTTTCTCTTCCTGCCAGACCAGACCCAGAGAATGGTCTGGAGAGCAAGAATGGATTTTTTTGTTTGGAAAGTGCGTTGCACTGGAACACTGCTCCCAAACGTGATGGCGGATGGATGAACAACTCCTCGTCCCGTCGCATCACTGTGCTGTAGTAATAGCACGCACTGGATTGTGAAGGGATCTTATCACAACAAAGTACAGATCACAATCACCATCATCATCAGCAGCAATCTATTGAATCCATTCTGGTGTCTAGACCATAGAGAACCCGTTTGAAAATGTCATTTGGCTAAGATAATGTTTGGATTGGGAGCAGGCAACAAAGCTTAAAATGAGTTTTACTTGATTCCCGATCTCAACCAGTCGAGCCAAATATACTCATTCATTACCCATAAATCCTGCAGTTTTTTAAGGCTTTCATCCGCATAAGGAGATGGCCATGAAATGAATTCTAAAGGCCGCTCTCTATTCACTTCCTGCAGTAAAAAAAACAAAAGTCGGGAGTTAGGCATTAGTAACTAAATGGCGCATTCACCACTATCTCCCCCTGAATGATTACGGCATCATTGTAACATTCCCCTGATGAAAGGGATAAATGAAGTAGGAATCAGTAAAACTGTTCCAGGAACGCATCTATAATATCCTGGAAATTAACTGCAAGTCTGGTATGTTAAATAAGAAGTTCAGAACGGAACGTGTTATGCAATGGTAAAATGGTAATGGAGTTCTGCTGCAAGTAAGTACTTAGTAACTAACTATTCAGATGTTGACAGTCACAATCAGGGTCTTACAAGAGAAGGAGCTTATAATGTAATTAAGGTGGGAACAACTTTACTCATGTCAAAGATTTCCTGGTAGAAATAAAGTTCCCCTCCCACAACCCAACCAAACCAAACCAAGTCATTCCGTCTCCATGCACGTACTTATTATTCAATGTTGGCCGCATAAAACATGCAAATACCCCTCTCCAGAGCATCAATTGCCTGATTCTTAATGCAATAAAGACGGAATTTTTTCCCCTCCTTAAGTGGAAGAGTGGAAAAGTTCTTGATTCTTGTGCATTTTCAATTTCGAATGGATTCCTTTAATAAAAACTTTCGTCATTTGTATGCATCACTGAGCTTTTCCATACCCTAGAAATAACTATTGTCATTTTCGTGCACACTCCATTTGAGGAATCAGCCCTGAACGGTGTGGTGCACTGCATGGGAGAGACAGAGTCGAGACCGTTTTCCCTTCATTTCACCCGAGACTCGTTTATATCACCGCAGTGAATCATGGTTTGCCTTTGCCAGTGAACCAACTACCCAACTGAGGAAGTCCGGATGCAAGTTCCCAATTCCACAAAAGTTTCTTTCCTCAAAGTACGGTCAGAGTTTCAATTTCGAAAATTTCTCAAACATCTATTCAAATCGAAAATGAACTGGGACTGGGTTTTTTTTTCGCCCAACTAGACATTGAAAGGAATATTTTCCTCGGTGAAAAGATTATTATTGGGTTAGAGGGAAAAAAAGCATTCTGCTGCACTTGACAGAAAGTATAATTTTTTAAAATAGACGGAGAGGGAAATTGATTTCTTGCGTTCTTGCTTCATTTCATCTCATATTTCAAGAGTGGGAGAGTAAGGTAAGAAAAAGTACTAGGAGAAGTAGTCATCCACTTGCCACTTCAAGGAAGGATGCGATACAAAAAAAAACTTCTCTTCCTTTTTCGCCCACTTTCCTTCTTTCCTTATTTCCCCTTCCCACTCCTGTACTTAGGTTCCTTTCTGGGAAGTGCCGATAATGTAGTGCTTGAATATAGGATGCATAATAATAACCAGAACCAGAAAACACTTTCTTCCAATTCCCGAAGTTTCCGCATCTCAGGAAAAAGTTTAGCACGCCATGGGATTTTTGTCTCCGGAATACACACCTTCCCTCTTCACTCCAATCTGGGGGAACTTACTATTTTGAAGGGAGATGAAAAAAGTATTTTCCATATTTCAACTTCAAAAAAAAGTCCAAGAACTGCTCACAGGGGAAATCGAATGCATTGAGTGGCAACACTAAACGCACGAAGGGAGAGGGGTAGGAGGGAAGGTATTGGGTTACGGAAGTAACAAGGAACCTTGAATATGATTATGAGAAGTAGTAGGAAAGGATGGATACGTTTTTTCCAAAAAGCAATAGGAAATAATTTGAAAGGAGGTTTTGCAACAGAATCTGGTTTTATGACAATCTTCTCAGGATAAAGTTGCTACTGTTCAGGGTGTTTTTAATTCACATGTATTTCATTTTTTAAAATTTCGTTCAGAAGGGCTTGGAATTATGTATTTACTTGCGGAACATCAGAGAATCCTTTCAGGATAGCAGGAAAGTAAATGTTTCTTTTCATTTTTTCTATGCCGATATTGAAAATTCAATTTAAAAGTAGAATCATATGTACGTTCGCTAAGATTCGATCTTGGGAAATTGCTAAAGCTGGCGCAAAAATACTCGTGAAGTCCCATCGCAGGATCTAGATCTAGATATCGCCATCAACTAAATGGGGGAGTAAAGGTTGCATACTTTAAGCATGACTCATGAGCAACGTGATATGAGTGGGTCAAATAATTCGATGTGGGAATGAATACGGTATATCCCTTCGTTTGCCCTTGTATTATGTCCCAATGTTTTGTTCCCATTTCTTTTGAATCGCATATTTTTCATCTTATTCACTTTGTCACTTTGGAATTCTTTTCAGCCTTTCTCCCACTACTTAAGTGGTTCTTTAGCATAAAAGGAGAGTCTGCTCTTGAATTACAAAGAGGGACATATGAAAGGAAAAAAATGTCCTTCAGGAAGCGCTAGATAAGAAATTGTTGCGTACCTTCCACATCTCTTTTGATCTTTCCTGAAGAGGTGAAGGTGAACTCTTTTCTTTAGAATTCAAGATTTCCCTGGCACTTTCGCCATTTGCACTTGGTTCTTAACGTCCATCAAGAAAAATAGGTGGGCTTACCAGTAGTAGGTACTACTTTGATGCATTGTTATCGTGCAGAAGTCATTCTCTAAAAAGACGTTGGACTGAATGGGATTGGAATGCTAGCCATAATTTTCCTTAAAAAAAACTCCCATAACATGTGAAATGAGCTAAGTACTAACTCAGTAAGTACGCCATTATCCGCTCATGTTAATTCATCAGAAGCAGGTGATTTGCATACGACATGAAATGGACAGAAATTAAGTCTCAAATCCTGGATAATGGATGCCTTCCCCCTGAGTAGTAAGTAAACATTGTTGGTGTTGCAATTAGACTACAGGTAAGGTCACATTTTAGCATGCCAAAAACATGAATCATTCGCTAACGCATGTCTTGTTAATTTTAAGTGAACAGGGGACCTTGTGACTTCCAACTTGCAACAAGCTCAATCATTCGGTGAACTACTTAACTGTTTGGACTACTTACCCCAAAAATGTAAACTTATTTCGAATCTGCATTTGTTTTAGGGTAATTACGCAGAAAATGTGGATTAAGAAGTCCTAGCCGAGCCACAGGGGAATCTTAGATCAGGCTTACCTTACTCAAATCCATTGAAACTAAAATTCTGACTGACGTAAGATCAAACGACAGAAATTTTCTAAGCCACTGAAGCCATTCAATGCTTTTCTGGTTTTAGCTGCTGTAGACTTTTTTAAAAAGAATTCTACTAGGTTCGTGGATTCTGTCTCAGGTAAGGGCTCAAAACTAGTGAAAACACCCCTAATCCCTAATTGTAAGATTGAGCCCTTCCACTTTCCCCATGATCTTTCCCTTCTGAAAGCTGAGAAGGACTCAAAAAGTTTTTTTTGGTGGTTGATAGGGGAAATAAACATTGCAATTTTCCCCCGCTCGAAATACATAATACTTTTGGGCCATACTACTAGATCTTTTTGAACAATTTAAGTTTTTTTTACAAGGACAGGCTTATTACAGAGCAAAGCCAAAAGTCCTTTTGGAAATCCCTGTAGAGGCCCCACTCTACAGGGAAAAAAAGGGAAAGACTTTTCAGCTGCAATCACATTATGTCCCGGTGGTAGTAGTACTAGGAAAACAAAAAGTTAGTCCGTCCGTGGAAAAAAAGTTTCAGCGAGAATTACACGTTTCCTTGATAAGGTAAAATGGTTGGGAAAATCCTGATAAAGCCGGAAAAAATTGGAAGTGCGAGAAACGGAGAAGGAGGAAGAAAGCGAGGATCATAAACAATTGTTAGGAAATATTGCAAAACTCTAATGTGAAAAAAAGGTTTGGATGGTTGGGCTCGAGAAAACTGCGTCTCCGAGCTGCTTATACTTGTTTGGCTTCGGTTCCAGTACAAGTTTAATGGCGAAGTTGTTGTTGGATGTTGGTTGAGAAAGAAGAAAGAGTTAGAGTTGTTTAAGCTGATTTCAGTTATTTCTTTCCTTCAGAGAAAATACACACTATAAGATGCTTTCTCATGTCTAAAAAATTGTTTGGAAGAGGAGGAGAATGCCTCGCTAAGAAAATTCTTGCTTTGAATTGAATCGAGAATTTAACTTTGATGCGGAGATAACCTCCTTTTCCACTTAAAAAATGGATTTTTTCCCTTGGCGTACTTGAAACTACTCCTCCTAATGGGGAGAGACAGGCTCCTGGCTCGAGTTCAGCTTTCTCTCCATGGTCATTGGAAAATTACGAAATTCGAAACTCGAATTCGAATCCTTTCAAGAGCAAACAACAACAAGCCAGAATAGATGAGAGGTCTGGGAGGAAAAACAGATTAAAAAAGGAATGATAAAATCCAAGCAGTTTTCACTCCTTTACGTAAATCTCGTCCAAATCCAACGATGAGAAGTATTTAGGTCATAAAGTTTGCTCTCGAATCTGTTTTTCCTCTGAATCGATGCAATCATTTTTCTCCTTACATAAGCGATGATGATGATGATGATGATGCATGATTAACTAGATGAACGGGCGAAGTAAACGAGATCTCAAACTTCATTTCGTTTTCATTCCTCCTGAAAAAGAGGAAAAGTTTGGAGGAGGAGGAGCAGGAATCGAGTGAGTTAGTATGCACCTATTTTCTTGGGTAAAATCTTCCGGAGGTTCTGGATATTCGGATAGCAAATATAGAGCATGATTCGATGGTTGTATGGCTGGGAGCAGAGAAACAGTAAAAAAAACTTTTGACCTTTTCTCAAAAGCCCGATTCATTATAAATGATAGCTTTATGTATGTTGTCTTGTTTATCGAATGGCAAAATTCCAGGAGATTCTCCGCCTCAACTATGTGTGCTCCAAAAAACTAGTTTCGAGGCTTTGGGGCATCACTAAGAAAGCCTTGTTTTAAAAAACTATTCCGTGGGTAAATGCTTTTAAGTGCTTGTCTCCACTTCGCTTATAGATCACAAGTGTAAGTGGGGTGTATTTGGTTGATCTCTGGAATGATGGGCGAATTTTCAAAACAAAAATACTCGATGGAAGAAGATTCCCAGAATATTCTTGTTCGACCTCTATTAGCGTCGGTCGCCGAAATACGTCGGAGAAAGTGTTGACGTAAGGTGAATCACGAATCATACGATTATTGATGATGTTGAAAAACAAAATACTTCTAAATATTCTAAGCACATGAAATAGTTCGGGTTAGCATTTTTGTATTTTTGCAAGTATTTTTTATACCTACGTGGCCACGATTTGCAAATTAAAGGGTTCGACTTCAATCCATAAGTCGATAACACAGGTCGAAGAGATCCTCGAAGGCGAAGTATCTAAACTATTGGGATATTTGTAGAGTGGGAGAAACACAGACTAGCTGGAAAGATGCCCTGGGCACAATTATTACTCTGGAGCCAATTTTCCGAGAAATCTTCAAACTCCCATTTTATTCCCTCACCCACTCCCCACGGGCGAGGGATGTTATCCATCCATGCATGTATGCATGTAGTACTTTTGGATGAAATAACGATGCAAATTTTAAATAATATCCGTTCATGCCGCAAACTATTATAAAGAGCACATTTCACTCGCTCTTGCGATGAAAATGAGCTTAGAGGAGAGCGCAGGATTTTTTACAACATTTTGCATGTTATAAATCCTTCGGAGGATAAAGGGCTGGCCAGGCCTGCTACTAGAGTAGATACTCTCTAGTAGTCTGGGTTTGGTTTGGTTCGTGATTTTGGCATCTTTCTCGTGCCTTGTCCCCTTTGCGCGAACTGAATCTGAAAAAGGATTTTAATTTTTTTCCCGAAAATACACCTCACCACCACTTACTTTGCTTCTCTCAAGCGAAAAGTGTTTATCTCGATGGAGTGAGAACGCCTTTGATATGTAAATCTCGCTTTCGGCACACTCGTTTTGATACTTCGATAATCATAAAATTTGAAATTGGTTCCAATAAAATTGTATATTACGCAAGAAAAAAATATATATTCAAAGAGCAGTACGGGCATGATGATTTTTATACGGAATCCGTTTTCCTGTTAATACGCCCAGTAGGTCTAAGCCTTCCTTCTCATTTCAGTCCTTCCCAGAATGCAGTATAATACTTATTCCCTTACCTCAGCATTTTCCTCTGTTGCTTAAAGTCTATCTATGTCTCAACTACTCAAGCAGCTCAAGACTTTTTTTTGCGTCCGTTTGTTTTCCCGAGATAAAAAAATAAAACGTGATTTTTATAGCATAAGAAGTAGGCACGAAGAAGAAAATGCCACTCGCGTCTCCTTCCTCACGCATATCATCGCGGAAATGCCAAGAGATTTTCCCAATACGTCTATCCACATCTTGAAGAGGAAAGAACTTAACAATGGATTCTTCGGAGGAGAGAATGCCTATTTCAAGGATAATAACGTATTTTTTCGTGGGACAATTTTTTAAAAAAACTTTCCTTTTTAGTGAGAATAAAAAGCGGTCACTTTCACTTTTTACAGCCATCCGCAGTCTACGCACCTCACTCACTCACTCAGACTTAGATCCATTCTGCCGACTTTCTTCCTCGAGGAATGTCGATTGAGTGTTTTGTATAGCCGTGTTATTACCATTTTCCTCTCGTGAAATGGTTTGATAATGGCACTTTTCACTTAATGTGCAATGATATAACTTACTCTATGGGCCGACAGGTATTATGTTGTTGCGAACTGGAGAGAACTATTGGCGGGAATTGAAAGGAAAAGCCAATCTTCATTTCCGAAGTTTGAGAAGAAGAAGAAGGAAAAAATTTCCAACAATTCCGTATCCACCGACCACATCATTCCATCTCCACATTGGAGGAATTGCGAGGTTACATAGTTCATGGGCTATTCATTGAATAGGAAGGGATTGACATGTATTGCATTCCCCGAATAATTTCATTGCACGTTAAAACTTTTATGTGGGGAACTTATCCCTCGGAGCAGATTCTATTCGTAATTTGGGCTTATGTTGTGAAAATGGTGCGGTTGGTTTTTAATACAATTTCCAGCGTGTTTATAGGGATAATAATAAAGCAGTAAATGGGTGTCATTAAAGTCGACTCAACGGGCGAAGTTTTCAGCATTGTGAGACAGGCATTCCAACTCGTATTAAATTATTGTAAACTTTGCCACCAGGAGCATCGTATTTTGGATGTAGTGAGGTGGCTAAGTAGGTAG